>PVKE010013234.1:0-36893 GCA_004027555.1 Craseonycteris thonglongyai | reverse complement strand
AGAGAAATGGGTCTCCCCGTGTAGGTAACCTCTGACTAAGGCATTAGATGATGAGGGCAAGCTGGTCATACCAAGGTATGAAGCTCAGTCAGTTATTTGCAAAGGCACTGAGGCTGGACACCTGTAGTCTGTTCAAGAAACAAGGAAATTACAGGTGAGGCTGGGCACAGGGGTCAGAGGGGCGTGTCTCTGTGGGCCATAGTAAAGATGCTCTCACGGCATGGAGCTGCTACTGGGGATGCTAAGCAGAAGACTAATATGATCTGACTACCTTTTGCCAATGAGTTTATACTTGTGTTCTCATGACTAATCCAAATCTTGTCACCTGGACCCAGAGTAATGAATATACACACCCCTTGACTCATATGGGTAGCTTTGATCTTTGGGGTCAGTAAGCATAAAAGCTAATAATATACATTAAGTATGGGCTAACTTGCTTCATGTCATATTTAATAAATTTCAGCCAAGCTACAAATGTATATAGTTAATCACTGACTACCTGTGCTATTAAAGAAAAAAATATCATCTCCATGTAAGGGATATGATGCCTGCCTGTTCTCATGGGTTTTGAGATAGTACATAGCCTATAGTAAAAGGGAGAACACACACTATAACATTTTATGACTTCAAGACAAACCTTCCAACTGGGATCCATAGAAAGCTCACAGGGCGACTCCTGGGCAGTACAAGGCTGGACGGGAGACGACTTTCCTGTGGGTTCTTTAAGAACCCCTGAAAGTCTGGGGTTCCTTATACCACGTGCTCAGTGACCGGACTTACTCCCTCAAAACGATCATGAGAGAATGACATTATACGCAGAGGGGCTCAGCCTGAGCTCTGATTTAGATGGTAACACTGGGCCAGATTTGCTCATGGTTGTTTTCTACTCTTTCCCCTCCAGTTTTAAATTTAATCTTCATCCAATTTAAATTCAATGCACCTCTTTAAGCCTTCCTAACCACTTTCTAGAACAATTCTGGACTCTATCTAACAGCCACGTAAACAGGTGGCATGGTTGGTTTTACTGAATACCTCCGGATAATGACATCCATATACACTCAAAGAAATCCTCACAATTTTACACAAAGTCAAATATCCACTTGGATGGCGGGTTGGGGGAGTTTGAGAACATGAAGTGTTTGTTGAGTGAATAAACCCAGAATTGCTGTTTGCAAGGGTAAGGTTACAACATAAACAATAAAATATTACTATCTCCTAATTTTGTAATCTTACCTACTAGTATTGTTCCACGTGAATGCTGTATCCATTTATTGATTTATCATGGATACATAATTTTAGCTCCAAAGCATTAATTACACTGTGCCTGTCCACCCTTCTCATTACCAATTTGATCGAATAACAATAAAAGAAAAGTGATAGAAGCAGCAGCAATAAACACTAATATTTCAGCAAGCTTCGATGGGCCACCTCATGTTAAACACTTTGCATGTCTTACCTCATTTATTTGAAGAACCTACCAAGTAGGCTCAGTGATGGTCCCTGCCTCACAGCTAGGACTTAAAGGGTCTCCAAGGTCACAAAGCTAATATGTGTCAGGATCCCACCTGACCCTGGCCCTCACTCTGGACCACCAGAACGGCATCTCCTTCCGGATTGTCTGCTGACACACAGCCCACATTTTGTCCTGTGCAGAATCTTCGCTTTCCTTTAATACTGGCACCTCTTTCCCACAAAGGACTGAGGAGGGTCCACTATACTTAACACCCAGTACCCAGGGCTGCAATTCACACCACCTCCACCCCAGTTCAGTTCCACATGCACACCTGTGTATAAACAACAAGTCAAGAAAAACAAAACAGCAGTGACGATAATGAACACAGCTTTCCATCAATTGTCCAATCCAATCATCATGGAATTATTACAGGAAGAATAAATGACCAGTTCTCAGAAAAACTGGGACTGCAAGGGCTTGCATAATGGGGCCTTTGCTGACTCTCTACACAGACCTGAGGGGTCCTACTGGGTACCATGCTACTTCTCGCTGGCCTCTTTCAATTCAGGGAAGGGCCCAAGCTTCATCTTGTCTCAGTGTCTTAACACACGCTCTCTCCAGAACTGTCAATCTCCAACTCTTACCCTAGATAATTAGTGTTCACCCTTTAGATTAGAACCACTTATGAGTATGTCACTTACTTATGTGTACCTCACACATCAGCCTTTGTCCCAATATTCTTTTCCCAAACATCCTGATTTTTTTCCATGAGCACATCTGTCTACCTCATAATACCAAGCAGCATGAGAGCAGGTAGCATATCTATTTTGTACACTAGACTCTCAGTTAACCAGCACTTATGGGACTTGGTAGATGCTAGATAAAGGTAAGTAGATTTTCCATTAACTGGAACTCAAGCAAGCAGCTTCAGAGTGTCATTTGCTTGAGTTCCAGTTCACGGAGAGTCTATTGGATTAAATACACTGGTCTCAATATCTACTCTTACCACAGCCTTAACTACAGTGTGGCTACTGCCCAAAACAAACAAGCGAATTATTTGTCATACACAAAGAACTGTCACAATAAGAAAAAAAAAAGCCATCTATTCTGAATCGGTGCTCTATTTTTCTACAACTGTCAGTCACACATTGGTTCATCATGAGTTACAATCAACCAGGTTAAATCTAGAACATATTGATGGCTCAATCAGATCAAGCTACAATAAAAAACATAAAAACTCAATAACTTTATTGGACAGTAAATTTGAAGTGCAAATTCATTTAGACACTGGACTCCGCTTTTTCAGTCCCGAGTTTCTAATCTTCCAGGAAATGCCAGAGGGAACAGAGATTCTATCGGAGTTTCGGCACTTCCACTTCAATTTCCCATGAAAACAGAAATTGCAGAAGTACTGAGGATGAAAAAAATTGCTACTTCTTGCAAGCAGTTCAGGTTCCAAAGCTTATTTTCTCAAGCTGTGTGCTTATGCTATTATACTTGCTCATTCACACAGCAATTAACTAGCAAGTGACTTCACTAGGTATTGTAGACTATGATGATGCTTCAAATCCTTAGGGAATATGAATGTGTAGATAGTGTATTTGTAATAATACACAAAGTTTTCTTAATAGGGGTGTTTTATAACCAAGCGTTAATAAGTGTAAAAGTATTTCAATCTCACATTCAATCTGCTGCCGAGAAGCCTGACATATTCCAAGCAAAACAGTGCCCACATTCCCCGCTATGCAGCGGCTTTCTGCAGACTTACTGATGTCTCCACTGCTGGTCAATTCTGTAATCCCATTTCTTTGTCAACTCCCTCCTTAGCGAATCCTGTAGGGCTGGGCAAGACATCAATCATGCTCAAGCAATTTTGGGTAAACACCTGAATAATAAAATGGCTAGTGGACCACGGCACTTGGAAAAGTAGCCGTTGCTATGAAAAAGTCTGCCCAGGCCTGACTTGGAGCACAGTTGTAAATGCCATGGTTTCAATAAGATCATATTTTATAGCATTTCAAAAGATCCATGATCAGTAAGGCTTAATAGAGATTATAACAAAGTCTCTACTAGAGCTAAGTATGTTGAAGCTCCTCTGTAAATTTTACTGTTTTAGCATCTTAATTGGGTTTCTGGAAATTGTATCTAAAATTCCCTAATGCACATAAGGTGGGCTCCAGTTACAAATAGGAAAAAAGGAAAAACATTAACTTTACTACATGTAACAAGGTGGGCTGGTTGGTAAATTTTTAAACAAATGCTATAATTTATCTTACAACACATGTATAAAGAAGCTAAACCATGTAATTTAGATACTAATTAGAACTTTTCATTGACTTCACTTCAAGCAGTGACCTCAGGTACCGTGATGTGACATTTAAATATAACAGTTCTTAAAGACTGGCAAATCCCCATTATGTCACGACCTCACATAAATTACATCTCTATAAGCATTGCAAGAACACAGCATGCACAGGGACTGCCTAAATTGTCATTTATATTTTACTATACTACAGTAGAATTTTTCTCTTAATAAAACATAAGCTTTCTTTTTGTTGTTAAAGGGTAAAGATCATGTCTTCAGAAATCTCTCTATTGCAAATCACAATCTAAAGGGCATTGTGAAAAGACAGTGTTCTAAAGGTACTGGAATGTTCTTCCTATTACAGTCCTGTGTTGTAAACAACAGAAATGGATTTGAATAGAAAGCAGATGGCACACACACAATTCTCAATAATATGGATTCCGGTTTAAAGTATATACGGTAATCAACTATACAAGTGCTGTTCAGAAAGTACCCAGCCACGGACTATGAAAAATGGAGGCATTTATGGCTGGATTTTTTCCAGACAGCCCTCGTACATGTTCACATTTTAAGGTCCCATTCTGCCCCCTCTGCTCAGTGAAGTGTATAATCCACAGCCCACTGGACACCTCCACTTCAAAGTCGGATACACCACTGACACGTCACACAACACAATACAACGTAACTATAACATGATAACAAAACAGAAGTGATCTGCTGAACTCCCCCCACGCCAGACTCCAGTCTCTCTTCCCTCTCAATGGATGGAAACCCTATCCTTCCAGTTGCTATGTGGGAAATGTGGAGTCACCTTTGCTCCCTCTGTTACTAGCACCACTGCCCAATATGTCAGCAAGTCCTTTGACCTTCAGGACATATCTAAAACATGATCCCTTCTCTCCCCATCTCCACCCCATTGTCCAAACCTACATCTCTTGTCTGGATCCCGCCCAGAGCCTCCTAACTGAGCTCCTGCTGCCACTGGCCACACACAATGGCCATCCATAATGGCCATTGGATCACGTCACTTGTCAAACCTCAGCAGAGTGAAAGCCAAAGCGCACTCGCAGGGGGCTATAATATAATGTCACTGGACCTGTCCTCCCATTACCACTCTGACGTTATGACTGCACTTCCTATGATTCATGCCCCTGTGTTCCAGCCACACTTGGTCTCCTTGTTACTCCTTGAGGGTATCAGGCGTTCTCACACGTAGGGGCCACACGGATGGCTGCCTTGACTTTCATCCTGACACCCACAAGGCTAACAACAGCCTCACGCCCCTGAAACATTAGTTCAAAGGACACTTTCTCAGTGCAGCCTACCCTGACCACCCTATTTAGAATTTCAAATAGCGCTCCATGTCTTTTCATAGTGATCCCGCTAACCTTGCACTATGCTCTCCCACAGCATGTATCACGTTCTACACTATTGGGTGAAATGGAATTACATGGAAAGTAGAAACCAAGACTTCTCCCAACTGCTGGCTTAACCAGATATCCATATTTATGTCATGTAAATACAGACCAAGTGTTATAAAACTTTTCTCAAAGACTATTCTGTTTTAAGCAATAGGACCGAGTAAATATGAAGGTATTGGTACAACAATTCATGTTTGCCATAGTATTTTAAGTACAAATATTGAGAAACTTTCCTTTCAAATCATGAAAGGAAATCACCGACATAATCTTTACATACATTAAAGGCACTAGGGTTTTAAAATAAATTTATATTCCATCTATTCAAAGAATTTACCACCAAAGTGCATTTGTGTAATATGGCATTAGAAAACTGAAAAAAAAAAAATGAATTTCTTAGCATTAGTACTGAAACAGAAATTTTAGTTGTTACCTTATAGTCCTAAAAAGTTGAGATTTTGAAGTTTTTTAAATAATCATATAATTGCCACTTCAACTTCTTTCTTACTCTCTACCCTTCCTTCAATAAAGAGTCTTCATTTTATCACAATTATTAGTACAATGTTTCTTGGTTATACTTCAATCTATTTCTCTTGAGATGAGGGTAATGTTCCCACTTTTAGCTTCCTGACAGCTCTCAAACTCCTTTATGTTTATGGCATATCCATTTTTTTTTAATACAAAAAAGGTGAGGCAAACAAAGGCAAAACTAAATCAAATCTCAAAATCAAATGTGAATGACATAGAGTGAAGATCACATAAAGATAAGAGTTAAAAATAAAGTTTTCTATACCCCCATCAGTAGAAAATTTAGGGCTAAAATAAAATATTCAGAGTAGTTAGATTTCACGACTCAGGTATGGTTTGCAGGCTCTATACTGTACCTCTCCCAATTTTCACAATGCAACCTGATCACATCTATTTTCTCATACTGCATTTAACCTGTAAACTTCCATGAAAATACTCGAGTGTGTACATCATGTCTTCCTAATAAAGGTGAAAGCTTTCTCTCTTAAAGGCAATAAGCCATACATTCATGTTCATCTGCATTCTCAGTGGTACCCAACACATTGTTATGCAAATAGATACTCAATAAAATTGTTGATTGGCAAAGAATTGCTATTTCTTAATGTAATGAGATACCCTGAAAAATATTACCTTTCAGAACATGAGAGCTGTACTCTCAAAAAATTTTTGTCAATGGGAATAGGTAAACTATGGGGCTAAATGTAACACAACAGGATCCCACACACAGGTTCCAAGGCTCACAAACCAATTCTCCTTATGGGTAAAGGCATTCCACGAAAGGATGCTACCAAAACACTGACATCATTCATAAGTTCCAGCAGTAAATCCAATTACTAGGACAATGGGTATTTGTGTACATGTTCCATGGGCAAAGCAGGAAGGGAGAGAAGCTCTTTCTTCTCAGTGCTGATTTTCATGAAAATAATAAACCTGAACACTTCCTGGAAGCTCACCTTGACCAGTGCTAGGTAAATATCAATGTGCTGCAAACAGAAAAGCAGCATCTAATTGTGGTCACCACCCACACGTTGCTTCTACCAAAGTACCACTTCTGACCAAAGTAAATCTGAGAATATCATGATCGCATTGTGGAAGGCAACACATTCATAGAGAAGCTGACACCCAATGAATACAGGTCTGATTTACAGATGCCTGAGACAAAAGGGCAGTTTTACACCTCTGAATTCTTGAATTCCCTCGAATGTTCCCTTTGAAATAGGATAAGAGGTACTTGAGATCAGCAGGAGTACACCCAGTGCTGACGTTCACTTAGCTAAGGTCCAATTTGGGGTCCACTTAAAACAGAACTGTCAGTTCTTTCAATGGTTGATACCTTCTCTAGTGGTTCACAGTAACTGGACTGTCTTCGTCAATCATAGGAAAACACTTCTCCCAAATGACAGATGGCATTTCCAAGGGCTGGCTCAGAGAGGCCACCACTGAGGGCCTTTGGGGACACCCAACTGAAGGGGAAAAAAAGGTTTAGTTCATATGGGCAAATTGCCATTTGATTCTAAAGGGAGAAAATTGGTACCACTCTTCTTGGAAATGTTTGTACAGTTATTTCGTAGAACTCATTACGGTACTATCGAGAATCGTGGAGGGCATACCAGACAAAACACTGCATGGCGGAGACTTTCAAAGCCTCTGAACATGATGCATGAAAATCAAATATGAAAACCGTACAACCAAGAAAAGTGAAAAGTTCATCCAAAATGTCCCCTTTCTCCCCTGGGATGCTGGCTCAGCTTCCCAATGTCGGCCCCTGTGTGGCTGTCTGCAGATGAGGGACAGCATTCAGGCACCTTCCTGGCTCCACCACGTGGCCGTATGGTTGGCAGCTGAGCTCTCCACCACAGGACAGCTAACGTTATGGGCCAGGTAACGGTGGTGGGCGCCCCTGTGCACTGAAGGATCTTAGACCTGCCCGTTGATGCTACAAACGAAAGCCACAGCAGCACCACCCTTGCCCCCCCCCCACTCCCAGTTGAAAGGGGAGAAATGTCTGCAGTCAGTGCCACGTATCCCCTGGAGACAAACCATCCTCCAGTGAGAACCGCAGGGCTATGGTGACTCACTAACCTGTCTCGTCCTGGTTGTTATTATTAATTCGGCTCATCTGAGATGGAGAAGAAGCTATTCACAAAGGCTCCTTTTAGGATGAATACTCCCTTGTGTGTGCTGAAGTTCCTTCGCTTGTTTGCTTTGTTTTTGTGTTTTTGTTTTGCAGCCCGTCTGTTACAGAGAGAAAGAGATTCAGGGGGCCTGAGCCTGGAAGAACTGTCTGGTTCAAGAAAGGAGGGGAATGGAACAATAACTCTGGAGAGAAGGGAAAAGAAAGAAAGGTGCTGAGAGCTGGTCTAATCATCGGCCTCTTTAGCCTTCCATAAAATGAATAAGCCCCTAATAGAACTGAAGCGAACAGTTTACTAACAGAGACCAGCAAACGGGTTAGATGCTCACTTCCAGGCTGAGTCACTCTGGAAGGCAGAACAATACCCCTAGGAGATGTCCAATTGTGGAAATCTGTGACTATTTTATGTTCCACACAAAAGGGAGTAAAGATTTGAGACAGAATTAAAGGAGCTAAACAGCTGACCTTGAAATAGGGAGATTATCCTGGATGATCCCAACGAACTCACAAGGGTCCTAAAAAGTGAACAAAGGAGACAGAAGAGGAGGTCAAAGGGATGTGATATGAGAAGGGGCCCAGCTGCCACTGGCTTTGAAGGTGGAAGAAGGGGCCAGGAGCCAAAGAGTGTGGGCTTCCAGAGTCCAGAAGAGGCAAGAAACGAATTCTCCCCTAGAGCCTCAGGAAGGAGCAGAGGCCGGCTGAGCCCTTGATTTTAGCCACGTGAGATCCATGGTGGACTTCAAGCCTAACGAACTGTAAGAGAATACTTCTATGTTACTTAAGCACTAAGGTGATGACAGTTTGTCACAGCAGCCATAGGAAACTAGCACAGTTAAAACTGATAAAGCATGCAAGGGTGCGGGGACTGGCTACAGGATAGCCTGAGCAAGGGACCGCTGAAGAGATGTCCAGTGGAAGTCACCCACAACCCAACAGTCCTATCAGTGGGAGTATGAGGCAAGGTGAACCATCTGGGGAAATCAAGAGGCCCTAGAGGACATCTATGACACAGGAAATCCATCTCAGAGACCTGCTGGGAGAATGTAAGGGGATTCTGTATACAAGGTGTGCAGCACAGTGCCTGGTACTTCCTAAGTACTCAATAAATGTTTATTGTGGATAGTGTCCTGCACTTTCCCTGTGAGCAAATAAAACGGCTTTTGCCATGAAGCCCTGATCTTCCTTGTATTGGCCTGGTAACAAGCCACCCAACTGTTCATGCAAAATGCACAGCGAGGGAGAGGAACCACGTGCCATTCGAATCTCAGAATGATTGATAACTGCATGCTATTCTGTGTGGTCCCGATCGATAGCAGGATTCCAGTCATCATCAACGCACCACGAGCCACTGCCTCCCTGACACCTTATCAGGAGCAGAAGATAAGCGGTAACAACTTTTTTGGGTATCTGCAGGCACATCTATCATTGTGACAAATGCATGATGTGGCATTAAATTTTCTCTGCTCGGCCTCCTTGGGACATCTCCCGTCTCCATGTAGTAAGACCACATGACTCTGAGTCAAGCTCGCAGTGCAGTGCCGGCTGGACCGCTGAGGCAGAACGGCCTAGCCTGGCAGTGCTGCCTGGTTGGTTGACGCAAAATAGACGGTGAAGTCAGTCAGTGACCATCTCACAAACGGTTATTCCAGCACAGCATGAACTTGCTGGAAATGCAGGGCTCATTTTATATCATGTTAATTCCAGCCAGGGAAATTGCCCTTCGCTCAGACTTTGGACTGATTTCAGAAGAAAACGTCCAATAATTATTTGAGGCAAGAAGAAATAATTGCTGTTTTTGTTTTTACTTGTGGGAAGAAAATACAAACTCACTGAAAACACTGCAGACAAAGAACATCTCAGATGATTATAACCAGCCAATTGGAACCTGGATGAGTTAAGATTTTTCTGTGTCTCCTCCATGAAGATGGTAGTTCAGTGCCATTTATGGGGACCCTCTGGCCAGAAGCGTGGAGGGTACTACTGGGGAGATAAGAACACTCACTTCTAAAATTATTGTCTATTGGAGCTGAGAGTAACTGGGAAGATGAAGCACTTTCTCCCTTACTGACAGACAGGGAGACTCTTCATTCATTCATTCATTCATTCAACAATAATATCCATGCTCTATAAGGTTTATTCAGGTTGCAAATAGACAGACACAGACCCCTGAATCGTCCAGCAAATCAGTGGCAAAACTGTATTCCTAAGCCAAAAACCTTCTCAGATCAGAGCAATCAATGCACCTATTAAAATACCAACATGTATGATGACTTCAGGAAGCAATCTATTCATAAATTATAAAAGTATGTTAAAACAGAAGTAGAAGCTCAGCAGTGCTAGACATCTGAAATTTCTCCCCGTGTCCCGATCTAACCCACCTCAGGGTCTCTTTCCCATCACGGTGCCTCTGTGCCATCTTTAATCAGCCAAGAGGAGCCAACTGTGCAGGAGTCCGGCAGCATGAGCAGAGAGCCCCAGGGTGGAGACTCAGACAGCTTCGATCCCGTGTGACCTCTGGCAAGTCATTGCACCCCTCTCGTCCTCCGCATTCTTGGCAATATTACAGGGCTGCCTCCCTTCTCACAGGATCCCTGGGCAGCTTTCCTGGGTTTTCCTAGTTTAAAATTCTGACACTTTCCCATTTCTAAGAAATGATCAGTGTGAACCTCTATCTTGGTTGAGTTTTCACCATAAAATGGAAAGTGGATCCGACGTCTGAGTCATGTCCAGGCTGCCACGCTGCTCAGTCTATAGTCACACAGAACTGGCTCAGGGGAGAGTGCGACGGGGGCACAAAACCTCCAATGTCACAAAAGCTGGATGCCAAGGGCAGGCACGGCCACAGGAAGGTGTGCAGTCGGCACTGCCATTGGCCCTAAGGTGCTGCCTTCTGATCACATCAGCCACAACAAAGACCCGGGCTGCCCTGCCTGTGAGGGAGGCCTTCGCGTGCTCCAGGGCCATCTGCCTGGTGTGAACTCCCACCTCAGGTCTGTTTCACGTGGGTCACGTGAATGACAGGAGACTATAAGACTGAGCGTCATGTTACTTTCCAAAGAGGAAAGGAGTCCATATTCATCTCCTTTGATGTTAAATGACGGGGTGCACAGAATCAAGATGATCATGGAACCCATCTGGTCTTTCAAAGTATCCAATTCGACAACAATTTCAAAAACGGGAAAGGACTCGAACAGACATTCCACCAAAAAGATATACAAACAGCAAATGCACATGTGAAAAGGTACTCAACGTCATTAGTCACTGGAGAAATGCAACTAAAACTACATCATGCCCACTAGTACGGCTGTAATTAAAAAATGGAAAGTAACAAGCTTCGGGAAGAGTGGAGAAATTGTGAGCTCCCGTGCACTGCTAGTGGGGATGCAGAATGGTGCAGCAACTGTGGCAAACAGCACTGTGTTTGCTCAAGAAGTGAAATACAAACTTGTCACGTGGACCAGCAATATTACTCCAGAGGTATTGAGAGAACTCAAAGTTGGGACTGAAAGAGATGCTGACATAAGCTGCACTGTTCACAACAGCCAAAGGTGGAAACAAGCCAAGTGTCCATTCATTAACAGATGAATGTATTATATAAACAAACTGTGGTATAGCTACGACATGGAATATTATGCAGCCATAAAAAGGTGGAATTCCGATACAAGCTACAACACAGATAAGCCGGAAAAGCATCATGCAAAGTAATATATGTCAGACACAAAAGAACAGATACTGTGTGATTCAATTTATACGAAGAACCTAAAACAGCCAGATTCATACAGACAGAAAGCAGAACCATGGCTTCAGGGGCTGGGAGAGTACAGGAGTGAGGAGCTAGCATTTAATGGGTGCAGAGCTTCTATGTGCAATGACGGAATGATCTGGAAAGGGATAGTGATGACAGTTCTACAACGATGTGAATGTATATAAAACTACTTAACTACACACTTCAAACATGGTTTAGTAGATTTTACATCCTATATATTTTGTCACAATACGAAAGTACTTTCAAAGAGTATTGTGCCCAAGAGGTGTATCAGAACATAAGAGACAAAGCAGTTTAGGCCAGATACACGTGTGATTTTCTTCTCTAGTGCCTGAATGGGGGCACTGAAGTACTAGGAACAAAATGAGAAAAAAATTAAGGAAGTTACGAAATGGGTTTAAGTCCCTTGACACAGTAGCTAATCGGTATTGGGATGAAAACCTCAAGATGCCTGCGCTTTAAGCATGCTGCGGAGAACTGGATGGGGCGTGGTGGGGAGGGCCAGAAGGATGGCTCCTCACAACCAGGAGTGACCCAGCTCCCCATGCCCACAGGGCTGGGGTAGGAAAACCCTGCTCCGCACGGTGCCTGGCCCTGCTCAGTGGCAGGTCTGGCCGTGAAAATGGGAAGACAGTGACCTCCACATATAGCAAGAACATGCAAAGTTCCCTGACTTATATAAACGTGACGACAAACACACAGTCCCCTTATCTCAATTCCCTGTACAAGGGAAGTACTCCTGAATGTGCACTCAGCACAAAGCTGGCTTTGACAAGGCGCAACAAGAACACCTGCCATTTCCTCACAGCCCAGAGAAGCACACAAGGTTGCCCCTGCCGGCTGCCTTCCCCCCACTTTGCTGCCATCCGTCAGACATAGGCAGCTGGCCCCAGGACCAGCTGGGGGAAGAGCTGGCAGGAAAATGAAGAAGAGTGCCAGGAGGGAAACTTCCGTGAATTCCACGTCGCCACAGACATCAAATATATGACAGACTGATGCAGATGTAAGTCTGTCACACCAACTTCTGGAAAATTCACCTTTCGGGGACACTCAGGCAAGAACGAGGCTTCTCTCTAAGCCACCAGCAATGGACTGAATGTATATATCTCCCCCTCAACAAGATGACTTGGGTCACAAATGCATTTCACAGAGAAGAGTTCCATTTTGAAAAGTCTACTAGTTTAACACACACACATAATCTAAAAGTATATAAATTTAAACAAAATAGACAGATAACTTTGCATAGAAAGTGAAGCTGAGAGAAAGAGTTGAAAAGTGTGATTTGGGGGGAAGCCGGGATGGCTCAGTGGGTTAGGCGCTCGGTTTGCAGCCCTGGGACTGAGGATCGAATCCCGGCCCTGGCCCGTGTGCACCCATATGTAGAACTGGGGAGTTCCCCCAGTTCAGTTCTCTCTCTCTCTCTCACTGTATCTCTCTCTTTCTCTGTCAAAAAGAAAACCAAAAAAAAAAAAAAAAAGGGAAAAAATAAAGTGTGATTTGGATAACAGATTATCTTAAAAACACACCACACATTCATGAGCATTTCATAATGTTATGGACTGAAACAAGTATTCAAAGCTAGCATTGTTTTGCTTTGCACTTTAGCCATTTTAATTGGCACAGAATTATACACATTTTCTAAACTTTATTATGGCATCTCAATGTTAACTTTTAAAAGTAATTTTCATTATCACTATAAACCAAGCATGAAAGAAATCAGCCATAGTTAACATGCTGATATTTGATCAAGAAAACATGCTGGTTTCTCCTTATAGTTTTGATAGTTAATTCCAAAATTCCTTTGGGTATTTTTTAAAAATTATTTATTGTTTTCGAGAAGGAGAGAAGAGGGAGAAAGAGAGAGAGAGACACAAGAGGGGAGGGCTCAGAGCAGTCTCCATAGTTGTATATCATTAGTTGTGATGTGGTTCCATCCCACATGGATATGGATGTGGGGCCACGTGGGGTGGGAACTGAACTGGGGACTCCCACATGAGAGATGAGAACCTTTGCCACCATCCAGCTGTTACCAGTTATGCTACAGTTCAGCAGATGGGTTTGCACAAGCCAGGGCCAGGATTCGATCCCCACACCTCACAGCTGAGGCAGGCACTCAACCTGCTGAGCTATCCCAGCCTCCCTCCTTTGGGAATTTCAAACATTCATATTATTTGCAAATATTTTCTAAATGTTTTCCTTCTTTTCCAATTCTTCGCTTCTTTTGTCTTTCCTTGTTTTCTTGTGATAGCTAGCTGAGGTAAGAGTGGTGAGAACACATGTCCATTTCTTTTTATGATCAAAATGACACTATAAACCCAGATATTCAATATTACTTAGGGTAGGCATATTCTCTTTAATTAATAGTTTACTAAGAATTATTCATGATGACCCAGTACTGAAATCTACTGAAATATTTAAACACTGGTTGAAATGACCATGGCTTTCTCACCTTCATCTGTTACTACGGTGACATTACAGTCACTGCTGGCAGGTCCTGCCCTGTGTCCTCAGATCCCCGCCTCTTCCTCCTGGGCTCTGGCTGCTTTGCAGCAAGTTCTCTGTGCATCTGTAACAGCGGGCTTGGTGCTGAGTTCTGTCGACGGGCGGCCTTGGCAGTAGACTGGATAGGAGGAGAAGGCAGAGGATTCTTCTCCTACCCTCTCCCCTCCCACAGCCTCTCTGGCAGCTGCTGCAACCCCTCCATGGCCTCTCGCTATATGAACCCTCCCTCTGGAAAATCCAGGCCTAGGATTCCAGTGAAACTGCATCCTCTTAACTCCTGAAGCGATCACTTCTCACTCCCGGCACGACTGACATTCTAGGGCCCTGAGTTACTTCTCTACCCTCTTGTTTGACGCCTTGGGTTGTCTGTCAATGACATAACCCGCCCCCTACACGGCATCTCCTCTTCTGGAAATGCTGATGTGGTCTGCGACCGAAAAAACAAACTGCGATTATTGAGCCAGCCTTGGCTTCTTAGGCATGACTATAGGACGCGCATTTTGAAAAGCTGGCTTTGACCTGCTTCCTTTCATCTTACTCCTTGTACACCTGCGAACACGACTGGAAGCTATTACCAGAACCCTGAGCCAAAGTTTGCAGCTTAAGATCCACTGACCACAAAATTTGGTGGCTATGTTTTCTTCCCCATCATTATTTTATAAGAGCCATCCGTGGCAGTTCCCCGCGGGAACTCCCTACACGGAGGCGCCCCCCTGCCCAGCCTCCACAAGGTTCTGCGCCCGTTTCCTCAGACCCCAAGAGAGAACACTGGGCCCAAGGGAGCAGGCAGCACGTGGGTGCAGGGGCAACTGCATCTGCAAGGCGCTGGAGCCATGCAGCCTCCGGGGAGCTTCGCCGCCAGCCTGGATGTCTCAAATTAATACCATTTTTCATTTCTGTCTCGGCAATTACACTGGAAGCTTTTTTCTGGGGCTCTTCAAGGCCTCTTCGCTCTTTGATTGTCTCTGCCAGTTCCAGCCGCCCAGCGCAGCAGACCTGCCCGCAGAGCAGCCTCTGAGGTTTCCATGGAGACGGTGAGCGCGCGCAGAGGGGACAGGAGGGGACTAGGAGGCAGATGCCAAGGGGAACAGCCTAGGCTGACTGCAGCCCCAGCAGCTCCGGAGGTCCTGGGGACAGACACGTTAGCCAGCCAGCGGGGCGGGGCGGGAAACAGGCAGATCTGAAAGCCTTCGAACTTGGCAAGCATCGCTGGAGACAATGCTCTGCTTCGACCAATGGGAAGCATACAGATGGGGTCGTCAAGTTTATTGAAACAAGGGTACAAGCACCTGCGTAGGCATGGGTGTCTATGCAGGGAAAATGCGGTCTGTCTTCTCGTAACGTCTGGGAACAGTATTTGGAGCAAAGTGAATTTTCACGGAACTATCGAAAACCAGCAAGAGGTCTTGGAAGCGTGCGACCATTTTATTTGAGGATGTTTCTGTCACATGTATGCCCCAGCATGATGCATGCTTTATTATGTGCCATTAAGGAGACTTGGGCGCTCATGTCTTCCTACACTGACGTGAAATCCTCCGTTTTGATTTCATGTCCAAGAGTTCTGAATCAAGTTTTGTTTTACTAATAAAAACTGGAGGCTCACTTAAAGATAAAGCCTATTTGTAATCTGTGCAACTCTCTTTCCAAGGTTCCACCAGCATTCTTTCCTGTGATGGGTTACGGGGTTTCCATCAGTATCCCCACTGTCCTCGTCCGCTGGGCATTGGGAAGGACTGGGTTTCTCTGTCCAGTTCAAGTTGAACCTGGCCACAGAAATCACGCTGCCCGTGGAGTAGGACTGAGTGACAGATGAGTCAGTTTTCATCTTCCCTTTCTGTACCCCTGTGAGCACTAAGAATGTGCTGAGATGTAGGAGCCATTAGCCTGGCCTCCGAGTGACCAGGATCATCCAACCCTCCATTCCCACCTTCCACTGACCCATGCTGAGGACGTACCAACTCTTCCCCCTTCAGCTGCTGAAATTTGGGGACTGCTTGTTAAAGCTGCATAACCTAACTTGTCCTAACAGATACACAACCTCCTTGTTCCACCATAAAATACTACAATTAAGACTTCATGCTCCTTGGGATGAGGCACCCAGAGAATTAGGACAGGGCCTCTCTTCAAGGTCATATCCTCACAAGTTAGCAGATGACTATTAATAAAATAAAAGGCAATACAAGAAATACTCTCCAGTGAATAGAGAACAATGTCTGTTAAGTGTTCACTTGAGGCTGAGGCTAAGACTGAGAGCCCAAGCATAAGAACATGGCATCCAAGATGGAGGTATTGAAGAATTCATTAACCAAGAAGGCCTTCTACCACAAATAAGGTGTGGCAGCCTATGACATCCAATAAAGGCTTAATACATATTAAGATTGTTATTATTATTAAAGCAAGAGAACTGCAGGTCCTATAGTGTCCAAAATACTCTACCTGGGTTGGTCCAGTAAAATCCAAATTACAGAAAAATAGATACTTTTTGAGTATAAGCACGTCCCAGGAAAATATGGAACATATGTATTCTAAAAAAGAAAGAAACAAACAACTATGGTATCTCTGTAATGTGAATTTAAGTAGGTGTCCTGTATGTTCACTTGCTAAATTTAGCAACCACATGTACATCCTGCAGACTGCACAGGTTGTGCAAGTTGGCTAGCGGCGAGACATTAAAAGTTACCCGTAAGGTGAGTCACAGAATAAAAACTAACTACTGATTTTTTGGTTTTGTAAATGGAAGAAAGTAAAGATTCCCACTTACTGGTTAAAATATTTTCAAAACAGATGAAGACTATGGTCTTTAGTTCTATAAAAGCCACACACTAAACAAAATGTATTGAGAAATTTTTTCAGACTTTGAATTATCCCTATCTTATGATCATAAGCCATTATGAAACAAAAAAACTAGTTTTCTTTTTCATTGCTTGTTTGTTTGTTTTGTAATTTTGAGAGATTATTCTCCCTTCCCTTACCTTAACCATAATTCTAGGAAATGGATGGTAAAACCTAGTTTATGCTGATTTGCTATTTATTAACAAATCAAGATGAATAACAATTCTAAAATAGCACAGAACCCAAGCCTATTAAAAGCAAACAAAAATACTCTTTCTACTACTGAGATTTTTAAAAACTTTGAGCACACATTTAAAAAAATTCTAGGGTTAAAAATTACATTAGAAAAATATATAACCTTTATCTTTCGTGATAGTTTGAGATGTCACATGCGAGTATGATATGTTTGTTATAATTGAACCAGTACTGACACATTATTAACTAAAGCCCACACTTCATTCCGATTTTTCCCTAGAATCCTTTTCCTATTCCAGGGTCCCATTCAGGACATAGTACATTTCTTCTTCATGCTTCCCAGGGCTCCTCTTAATTCTGACAATTCCTTAGGATTTCCTTGTTTTTCATGACCTTGAAAGTTCTAAGGAGTGCTGATCAGATATTTTGTAGAATGTCCCTCATTCAGGGTTGGCCTGATGTTTTTCTTATGACCAATTAGGCTATATGTTTTCTAGAAGAAGCCATATAAGTCAACTGCCACTTTCAACATATCATATCCAGGCCATAAACTAGCTTTTTTAGTTGGCAATTTTTGTGAATTGCTTACTAATATTCTTGTAAGCTAAATGTTAATGCCCCCAATTTAGTATGATCAGCATAATCAGTAAGTAACCATTTGGACAAGACTCAGGAGTTTCAATCATACCAATGAATGGCATTCTAATATGGGCTCAAATATCATTTGGATTGATCATAGGACATGTTAAAGTACAAAAACAAAATATTGAAACGCAAAAAAAAGTGTCATAAAAATATTGATATATTACAGTCATCTGTCCTTTAAATAAGTTGTATTATATGTAGCTTAAAGACCAAAGTTACCACCCTACATACCTAGGCTGAAAACAAAACAAAAAATAAACAGGTAAGACTGAATCACTGATGAAGATCAAGTATAGCTCCCTGTGGCACAGGCTGACAGCCAGCATCCCTCCCCGCAGGGCCAACATACCAGCTGACAGTTCCTTAAGTTTCTCTGGGACTGAAGTTAATTCTTTCCAGCCTTGCCAACCTTAAACCAATCAATGGTTCCCCCATGATCCAACAGTTGGCACATATCCCTTAGTACTTGAAAACACAAGAGAATTTGAATCTCTTATTTGTTATTAACCCACTAAATGGTGGATTTCAGGGAGGGAAATATATAAATGTTATTTTGCAATAATTAGTTGTTCAATTAATGAGATCATTGATTAGGTTTACATTGTCATTTTGTGGGCCAAAGGCTGTTGCTGTTAGCAATTCTATATGGTCCTAACTAATACTCTCAACACCATAGAGATGGAGGCCTGGGTCTGTATTTTCCGATTCCCAGAATGACTGACTAGCAAATGAAGGCCTTTCAATGCATGTAATAATACTACCTTTGGTGAACAATCAAGTGAGGGTTCCACTGCCTTCTTTGCATAGGACTCAAAGCCAAAAGCTGAAATTGTCAGACATTGTGCCCAACGTCAACAGTGCAGAAGGATGTTGTGAGAAGGGGCCAGAATGTCACCTTCTGTCCAGCATCTGGGCATATACAGAGACGACATTTTCTGTTGCAAACCCTCAAACTGCTCTCCAAGGCAAAACTGTATCCTGATTTTTAAGACATATGGATTCAAAGTGAAAGACTCAGAAATATGTAGCCAATACAGCGCTCCAAGGGAGAAACAATTAAATCCAAATTAATGCTTGCGTGGATACAAACAATTTCTTAAAAGATTTATTTTATTGTTTTTGACAGAGAGAGAAGAGAGAAGGGGGAGGGCCCAGAGCAGTCTCCATAGTTGTGCATCATTAGTTTTCAACATGGGGGGCCTCCCACATGAGAAGCACACCCCAGTTCAGCATTTGGGTCCTCATGGACCAGGACTAGGATGCGATCCTCAGTTCTCAGGGCTGTGAAGCAAGCGCTTAACCTGCTGAGCCATCCCGGCTTCCCCAAACAATTTTAACAGCAAAGGGAACCACCTTACAAGGCTCTCGTCAGGTAAGACAAACCTCCCCAATCTAATGACACTAGTTCAATAATTTAAAGCATTTTCTATGTGGAGACTATATATTCAATGACATAATTTGACTAAAGGCAGAGCTGATGTAAACAAAAAGGGGATTTTTGTGATAGTGGAGTCCAAACTTGAGCTATGAAAACTTATAAAAGCAAATAGTTCTTTTCTGTTAATATCAACATTTCCTATATGGGATAAAATAAAAGTAAACATGCAATTACTAAAAAAATACCACTCGAAGTCACATTAATTGGCTTCTGATATTTATGTAGTGGTTAAAAAAAATTCTATATCCCTGACACATAAATATTTTTTTCTTTTTAAAACAAATAACAAAATTCCTAACATATATCATTCAAAGTCTTCTGCCTAGAGTTACATTTGGATAACTGTGTAGAGTAGTAATTTCATATAGTTAACTTTTCTTTCAGTTGGCAATATTACAAATCATAGATGGTATCTTCATTTAAACATAATGGAAAATCTAATATAAATGCACCTTGAGAAAATAAATCTACTTCTGATAATCATATATATTCATCTCCCCATTTTCCCCTTATATTCACCAATACTTTCTCTTAAGATAATGTCTTGGTATAAACAAATATCTAGAAAGTTCTCATTTAAGTCAACATTTCCCTGTTTTTCATAGTCTACTACATTTCTTTGAAATAATAATTATATATTTTTTAAGATTTATTTTTATTGTTTTTTGACAGAGAGAGAGACAGAAGAAGAGAGACAGAGAGAAGGGGGAGGGCCCACAACAGTTTCCATAGTTGACAGCATTAGTTTTCCATGGAGTTTCACTCCACAGGTGGGCACGGGGCTGCGCAGGGCAGGAACTGGGCCGGGAGCCTCCCGCATAGGTCCTGGCAAGAACTGAATTGGGGGCACACCCCAGCTCAGCACATGGGTCCACATGGGTGGGATTCGATCCTCGGTCTCCAAGGCTGCAAAGTGAGAGCTCAATCCACTGAGCCATCCCAGCTTCCCCAGATAATAATTATTGTTTCACAAAAATATAAACTTTATATAGCTCTATTTTTCGTTCTAAAATAAGCTTGTCCAACCCACGGCCTATGGGCTGCATGCAGCCTAGAACAGCTTTGCCAGCAGCCCAACACAAATTAGTAAACTTTCTTAAAACATTATGAGAATTTTTTGCAATTTTTTTTTTAAAGCTCATCAGCTATCATTAGTATTGGTATATTTTATATGTGGCCCAAAATAATTCTTCTTCTAATGTGGCCCAGGGAAGCCTTAAGATTGGACAGCCCTGTTCTAAAAGTAAACCCTCCTGTAGCAAAACTCCTGGCACTCCGCTAACTCTGAGATAATCTGCCTTTGAAAAACAAGCAACTACATTTGAGGATGCCAGGAAGTCACATGGCAACTGCCGTGATGGGTAAAAGCACTGTCTTAGATCTACACACTGAAACCCAGCCACTTCTTAACTAGTCATCATATTGATCCCTGACATTCGTTCAGTGACAGATTACCTGTCTTCTAGCTTCCCATTTCCACATATTCTATACTATGATCTAATGATTACTGTATATTAAAAATTTATCGTACATAGCCATCCACTTAGAGGCCAGGTATGCATTAATGCTGGTGAGTTTCTCTTTATACTACTTGTACATCAGTATAGAATGAATTTTAAAGTCATTTTAACGACCAGCCTTTAAGGAGGTTGCATTCTAATGAGGGAAGACATGAAAATAAATTGGCAAACCAATACGGAAATTATATGATTTCCAGGCCTCCCACATTCTGTGGAGAAGACAAAACAGGGTAATCATTGTACAAGAAACCAGGAGGGTATCTCCTTCAGTGAGACAATCGGGAGAGGCAAAAGGATGACCCAAGGGACGGCAGCCCAATACACTGGGGAGAGGAAGGGGCAGATGAGATGAGACAGGAAGAGGCTGGACTTTCCCTGGGTCACTGTCAGTTACAAGCACAGGCAAGATGGGAATGGGTTTGCAGGGAGCCCTCCGGCAGCCGTGGGGATGAGCTGGAGAAAGCTCACAGCCAGGAGCCTGCTGTAGAAATCCTGGTGTGAGACGCTGGCGGCTCAGATCAGCATTTTCAGAGCCAAGGTGATAAGTGGGAGGTGCAACCACGATGAGAAGCCTCCATACAATGCTGAAAACTACTTATGAAAAAGAACGTCAGAATACCATATGTTAGTAATTATAGAAATGTGTATCTAGTCGTTCTCTCTAGCATATTGTTCTGTGTGTCACAGTCTACATTTTATAAATCAAAGCAAAACGTGTCAGCTGAACTGAAGAATGATTTAACACACTTTCAAGAGTGACTCGCATTATTGGTCAGGAATTCTCATTCATTTTAGGGACTAATATCAAAGACTCCAAAGCTGCCACTTGCCTTGCTGGTTTTTGCCCTGTGGTCTCTGTTATGGATGGAATGTTTTGTCCCCACCCCCTATAACAAACACATATGTTGAAGACCCAGCCCCCAATGGGATAGTCTCTGGAATTGAGTCCTCTGGAGATAATTTGGGTTAGATTATGTCAGGAGATAAAGCTTTCGTGGGGGGGCCAGTGGTCTTCTAAGAGGAACAGAGAGAGATGCATGTACCAAGGAAAGGCCATGTGAGGACACAGACAGTGGGCAGCCATCTACAAGACAGGAAGAAAGCCCTCACCAGGAAGTGAATCAGCAGACACCCTGACCTGGGCCTTCCCAGCCCCCAGAACCGTGAGAAGTAAGTAGGTAATGTTTAAGACGCCCAGTCTCCGGTGTTCTGCACAGCGGCCTGAGCTGACTGAGACAGTCTGTTACAGTGTTTTAATTTAGTGCAACCAGTCAGCTTGTGGCATCACAACAGACAAGCGATGGGACGTGTTTGCCCTGACTTTCAGGACTGAGTGGAACATGGCGTGTTCTTACATTGGGATTGAGTTCATTATGCCACTTGGCATGGGACTCAATTATCCACTCAGTGCTATGGACCTGCTGTCAAAAGATTCTATCACTGTTTCCCTGTGACCCACAGGCAGCTTCCCAATTTCTCTGACATGATATTCTCCCTACCGTCATCACGTATCTGCACATTGCAACACCTGAAACCTCATATTGCATCTATATTCTTGAGCATGATATGCACGGCAGCTTAGCTTCTTGATAGATGACAGCAAACTTTTCCACCTGCCAAGAGAGTCACTGCAGAGTGTTGAGTGCCACGTGCATATTCAGGGACCACCCACCCGACCTGAAGGCCCTTCTCAATGCCTTGTAATGGATGGAAGGGCAGCCAGACTTGTTGCCAGCGGGCCAGCAATATCTATCTTCAAAGATTCATCAGCAGTAACCATATACTTAACAATGCTCTACTGATATGAGAACTCTTCAGCAGAAAAATTGAAATTACTCATGTAGTAAGCATGTGGGCGGTCATGTAACATAAAGCATGGGCATACACACTGAAAACTAATAAGGTATAAACACACAATAGAATTTTTCCTCATAGTCCACAAAGCATCTCACCTTAAAAAGTAAGAAGAAAGGCAGGCGGCACCAAATACAGCTATATAAGCATAAAAGTCATGAATAGAAACTGTAAAAACAGTAGAGTTCAAGAGCACTGTCTTTGGGGCAGAACGAAAAAACTCATCTAGGCTCCAAATCCTGGACCTGCGCCATCTCCCTCAGCTGGAATGACCAGTGACTACCGTGGAACTGCATATATTTAAGCTCAGCTGAGTATTGCCTAAAGAGCTTCCGAGAATAAGCGAGCATGACAAAAGCTACCATTCGTTCAAAAATCTGCTATTTTTGCTGTCAGAATGCTGACCCTCGCTTTCAAAGCATAATTTATGGGAAGGCACTCTCAATGACGACTGCGCTCTCACCCTCAGAAGAGTAACTTTGCTTATGTTTCCTCCCACCTCCTGTCCAGCTCCTGAGAGCACTCTCTCAGGCTGTCACCTTGCTCTCCCACTAACAGCTCTGCGTCACCTGCCACTCTATAGGTCAGGGGTGTCAAACTGGCGGCCTGGGGGCCGGTAATTTTTTGTGGCCCACGATGCTCTGAAATAAAAGTGAAAATAGAAAAAATTGTTATGAAGAAAATAGCGCTTAGGGGAGATCGAGGCAATACCGTACACACAATTCCTTCATTAACCCTTTAACTATTGAAGATGAATATACACCTGGCCCAGTGCCTTTCCTGGGGGCCTGTGGGCGTGTATAAACGCGCTGATGCAGTTCCCGCGACGTTTGTACATGGGATGTGGCCCGCGGGAATCTTGCCTGTTGCACCAAATGGCCCGTGTTTTCATTGAGTTTGACCCCCCTGCTATAGCTGTATCTGTGCTACTGTTAAATGCATAATCTGTCAGGCCACCAGGAAGAAGCCACGCACTGTTACACTGGGTAAGTGTAAAGAATTCATGCTTCGCATCCGAAGAATTGGAGTCCTGGTAGCAATTCATGCATTTTAGGGGAAAGGGAAGAATTTCAGTGATGTGATGAGGAGTAAGGCTGTATGGCCCCCTGAGTTGGAAATCCTAGTTTCAAAAGGATAGAGGTCTCTACCCTTCCACTAAGGAAAATGGCTAAATCACTCAGAGGCATACAGATGGTCTGATTCTAGAGTAACACGTGGCTTGCTACTATTCATAATGTAGTGGTTCTCCGGAACTTAAATTCAGCCCAGGGTATTGACTGAATTGATTGAGCAACGAACAGACTGGCCCACTAAAAAGTTCTGTTGCCAAAACGAGTTCAAGCTGCCTGTTCCTTCGCGTGTAAGAGTTCTGCACTTCTTTCACCAGGTGGTAACCACACTCCCACCCACTTCAGCAGAGCTCACCAGATCCACTCAGCCTTCTGTGCCCACAGCCTGGGTTTGCATAAGAAGCGACATCACCCACCACCCAAGCAAGTGCCAGTGTCTCCCAGCCATCTTCCTGCCTCTGTCCTCTCAAACTCTGCTTCTTTCTGCAGTTGACATGCACAAGTTAAGAGTGCCCCATGAATCCACTCAACTGCTGAAACGGGAAGCATGGACACACTCTACAAGTGATCACAGAACCTGCCCTCAGCTACAAAAAGAAGATGTTAGATTTCCAAAAGGAACTGAAACTGCTGTCAGTGCAAAATAAAGCCATGATTAGCATCTCCTCTTAGCGCCTAAAACTGTGCTACTCACAAAGAAACAGCCAATAAGGGATATTCACTTCCCTTGGTACTTCCTTCAAAAGTTTTGAAAAGTAAGGAAGAAATTAAACTTTTTTTTTCATAATTTACACATGATTTATTCCTATTAGCAGGCTACAGTGATAAGAATTCTCTGAAATTCTCTTCCAAGTATTTAAGGAAATAAGCACATAAAATGGAAGCCAGCTGCGTTCACACTTCTAAAATGGTTCTGATAAAGCCTTCCAGGAGCCAGATTTCACAGCACACCAGGGGAGAAAATAATATTCAGGAAACATTTGTACAGATTCCAAGCTCTGAGGGGTAAGAGGGCTTCGCTCTACTCCCCTTTGAAGCAGCAAATATCTGTGCAAAAAGAAAAAGCAGAGGGAACTTCCTTTGAGCCAATTTGGTGACATATTTTGAAATGATATAAAGAAGTCAAGAAATTTCTTCCACTAATGGATAAAGGAGAATTCTTCCTCTAAGTGACACCCAATGGCACGTCCTTCTGACCATTGATCATTTTCATTTTTGTTTGTTAAATTCATTGGGGGGGACATTGGTTAGTAGAAATTACATAGGTGTTCCAGGTGTATAATTCTATAATACACCATTGGGCATTTTACAACTATATTAGTAATGAAGGTCAAAGATTTTATAGAAAAAAAAAAAATCTTTGACCCCCAACGCAAAAAATAAATAAATAAATAGTCCACCTTACTTTTGAAGCACAGCAAAGGTTCCAGGGAATATATTTTATACTTAAATCAGTTGTTATGATTATGCCTCTCAAAGCATTTTCATATGAATTATCATATCACATTTTAAAAAATTGTGGATTTTGATCCCAATGAAAAAGACAAAACAGGCACAGAATCAAGGTCACAAAAAGATCCTAGTACCAAACATAATTTGCACCCAGAACTGAGAATCCTAATCCATGTTCCTTCCATAGCACCACCGTGCCCAGAATCCAAAATGAGCCGACAGCCAACAAATAAGTCATAGTTCCTGAGTCATTTTGGCAATAAAAACAAAAGTACACATACAAGGAGGGTCCCAAAAACCTCAGAATCACCTTGTGGAGGGCAGGCCCCTTGTAGTCCAGGGTTCCCCACCCCAGGTGAGTGTTCTAGGAACCCACCTGCATCAACGTACCCCGGGTGTTGTTGAGAAAGGCTGCGTTCAGCTTCAGTGAAGTTTTTTTTGGAGACTTGACACGTTTGCCCATTTCATGATGGGTGACTGACAGGAACAACATGTGGCATGACAACTACCTGCCCACAGCATGCTGAGTGTTCAGCAGTTTTGGACCCAAAACAGCATGATCCCTGTGCCCCACCCTCCCTATTCACCCAACCCTGCCCCTTAGCTACTTCTTTTGTTTTCCTGGGTGAAAGAAGTTTTCACAGGGAAACATTTTGCTGAGGTGGAAGAGGTAAAACAAAAAAACAGCAGAAGCTGTATGGGTGGGGGTGGGAAGAAGCATGGTCCCCGTGACTCTGTGCATTAGATATATGATATATTGATGTATATATGCGCCTGCAGATATCATACAGAAAGTCATATATTTGCCTGAGAAGGGTGTCCTCACCCACTCCTCCCAGAGAATTTGAAACATGCAGACTTGGTAAGACACTGCTGGAGGCCACACAGTGAAGCGATTCCAGGGCCCACCACCAACAGCTTCCACCTGAGACGGTTGCCAACACCACGCCTTCCCTGGGCCTGCCCAGGGGTGCCACCATACATCATGCAGGGAGACCAAAGGCTAGAATTAGCAAAAGAGGAGTGTCATCTTTATTATTTGATAGTGCTCACAGAGCTAAGGTGTGTGAGCAGCTCACACACTAGGTCCTCTGCTATGTATTTTAGGTCCATAGTCTCTTAATTGGCCCCGAAGACACAGAAATGATTACGTCCCCTCTGTCAACAATAACACTGAGTAGTAACATAGCCTCTTGCTAAGAGGAAGGAAGGAAGGAAGGAAGGAAGGAAGGAAGGAAGGAAGGAAGGAAGGAAGGTTGAGATATAAGCTCCATCAAATTGAGATACAACTGTGAAGCTATTCCCTCCATCATTCATTTGCTCTGTTGCTGTATTTACTACTGAGATGCACAAAGACCCAGAAGCAGTGGAACGCTCCCTTAAAGGAGAACCCCCAAGGAGAAAGGGTATACATCTAACTACAAGATCTAGAATTATGCTTTAAAAAGAATTAACACAATAAGGAATAAACTGATCAAATGTGGCAAAGGCTAATGCAATTGCTATAGACAAACAATACAAATCAACAACAAGGCAAAAAATAAACAGTTGAGAAATGTACAGAAAACAATTCACAAAAGAATTAAGAGTGCATCATAAACTTATGTAATGTTTAACCTCAGTCTTTTTCAAAGAAAAGCAAATTAAATCATAGGAAAACACAATTTCCTCCCATCTAATTAAAAAAAAATTTTTTTTAATTTATAACATCCAGTTTTGTTGAAATTATGGGAAAACTGGCACCGCCTGCCTGCACTGATGAAAGAAATATAAGTGATACAATCTTTCTGGAGGACAATTTGACAACATATACCAACAGCTTTGAAAACATCACATTCTAGGAATTCATCTAAATAACCTCATGAAAACTATTTAGCTTTGATCACAGCACCATAAACACGTATATTGACACACATAAAAAAATGAAAATGCCATCAGTCTCCAAAAAATAGCATGTCATTTAAGTAAATGTTATTTGATAAAGGTATAAAAAATAGACACTTAAATAAGTACCAATTGAAAGCCCCCCTTACATGTTAAAAAGTAACAACACAGAATATTAGAAATCTTCTAAATTAAAAAATGTGTATGGTTAGCATTTCCACTAAAAATAGACATTTCTATTTCTGATGCTTGAGATCATTAATGAACTTGAGATTCTTTTTATCGTTTCTATATTTTCAAATTTTTAGTGAGCATGCATTACTTCTGAAAATAATAAAAATACATTTAGGGGGAGATTTCACTAATGTGCTGTAGAGTTCTCAAGACACCAACTTGCCAAACCTATTCAGTACATTTCAAATTTAAAAACAGATAAGATCTAGGTATTGCACTCATCAGAATATGTGTCATTAGCTATATGCCATAATCAGTCACCCAGCTAATGAATGAGATTTATATCAAGTCGCATATATAACATTATTCTCAAAAATTCAAAGGCATGCTTTCCCCCCCCCCCCCCGTGTAGTAATATAATACGTACATTAAACTAGGATATATTTGTTGGAAAGATAATATGTAAAGAACAAAAGACATGAAATCTTGTCATAAGCAGTATACTCTTGTGTTTATGTGAGCACGTGTGGGGATGTATTCTGGGTACCGTATTAAATATAGTTTTTTACCTTGACATTCTTCTTAACTTCCAGTAGCATAAATACTTCCCATATAATTGACTATTTGCATAACACTGCTTTGGATAGAGGCGCCATAACAAAGGTGCCTTTTTCAGTTTACCAGCTCAAACAAAAGGGGTGCTACTTCTGCCAGACCCTGTATATCGATGTATCTACTAAGGGCTTCACATTATTCTTTCCAACATATCTCAAGCCTGATAGTCTCATCTATGTACTAGAAGCCTGGCTCCTGTACCACCTGTCATGATTTCTACTGTTTCTGAGACTGTTCATGTGATGTTCATCGCACCTATGTGCCTTCCTGGAGAATTCTTCCACTTCTTCATCCAATGACTTCAAAAAATCTGCTGAGCACTAGCAAGACTGTATTCAGCAACGGGAGATGGAATTTTGGCTCTTTAAGATTTGGGAGACTTGGTTTGCTGCCAAAGAAGTTGCTCTTCCTGGAAATTAAATTATTCTGTGTTACTGGAGGTAATAACTGCTCTGTGACTCTAATGTTTGAAAGTCCAAATAAAATATTTGAGAGAGAAGAATAAAATTTATTTTAAGAAGTGAGCTTTTTTAAGGTTGAGTAGTCATGCTCGGAGTCAAATAAAACATCACGTCTATTTCGAAATTGAATTTTTTTTTCTTCTTTATTGACAGTGTCCATGATTGCTCCTATTAAAAGTTAAAACATTAAATGACAGGCAAACTCTAATTATCTTACACTGAGGCAGAAAGTGCTGTGGATAAAAGCTAGCGTGGATCATCATTTATATATGGTTTGGGAAGTCAGATTTTGATCTGTCGTTTTATACCCAATTCTCACCACTTCCAAAGCCATCCAATTACTGGCAGTCAAAATCTAACATAAGATGTAGGGAGGGGGAAAAAACACTGAAAGGTAGTAATTTTAAAGTTGGCAATACATAAATCAGCTGAATTTCATGGACCTTATTCTCTATAAATCAGCCAGGGTATTAGACACTCCCCTGATAATTCCTGATATAGTGTCAAAATACTATGAAATATTTAAAGAGCTCAAGCACTAAGCAAAGTACTGCAAAAGCTACTATATCCAGTATTCTAATACAAGCAGAGTTCTTTATAAACCATGTCAATGAGGAACACTTCTTCCCTACTCATGTTGCTTCCTTCCAGGTGAAGGGAACTTAATTAATGTAACAATTCTGGCCTCTCTCCAGCCCTTCACTTCGCCTGCCTCTGAAGAATAAAGAAAGCAGCCTGGCTTGCTCTTCTTTCTCTGGAGAGCTCCCTGACCGGAGCAAGGAAGGCTTGGTCTCAGTCTCAGAGGCTGCTCTGTCCCTGTGGGAAGGGAGGACCGGAGGAAGGCCAAGGTCCTGGGTGTCACTTGGCATCACAACAAGCTATATTTACTGAAAACTGTCATTTCGCCTATGGTGGTCACTCCTGTATATATTTTTCTTCCAATATCCTGACTTTTTCAGAACCTGGAAGGGTTGGTCAAGGTGATATTTATTGGGATCCTTAAAAATACCAATATTTACACCTCTGCACATTTTATTAATTAAGGTAAATCTATCCCTTCCTGCTATTTATACTGTTACAATATTTAAATGAGAAAAGATTACAATAAGTATTATAAGATTCACCTGGAAACAATGTAATTGATATCAATTAATGTCACCCCAATAAATTTAACAACAAAAAAAAGTATAAGATTATGAAGCAGATCCTAAACCAGAATAATGAATTATATAAAACCCACATACCAAATGCATTTTTCTTAATATGTATCTATTGGATCAAATTTCTAAGGGCAGTTATGATAATCACAGTAAGCAAAAATGTTACTGAGAAAATGCCAACCTTTACTTATGCAAGATAAAGGTATTTAATAATTTTACTATTAACAGAATTAACTATTCCCAACATCTAATGCTATAAACTAAACATCTCATTCACAAATACGTTCAGTATCATTCAAAACTTGTAAAAATTTTGACACCTGCCTATTCCATTCAAAAACTAAGAAGGTTTCCTATTACAACATGTATTTTACTCTGGTAACTTGTAATTGTCCGTTCCCACAATAACACGTACATTTGAATATAAATAAGCATATTTACTGTCAACATGTTTTTCAGTTGAAGATAAATTAGTCTCCTGTTATATAGGCCACATTCTGCAACAAATTCGAAGATGCAGCCAAGCATGATTACCATAAAGATCGTGTCCCTGAAGGTCAGGGTTGTCGCTGGAAGGAGCTGGGCATAATCAAACCGAGACTGAAGCTACTAAGAGTGAAATGACAAGTAAAAGTGACCATTTTGTTTTCAAAACGTACCTGTGTACACACTTTTATCATTTGTTTCAAGAGCCAAATTTTAGCAGGAGATGGGATAGAGTGAGGCGCAGTACTGTGGGTGTTCTGTAGGTAATGGATGTAACTAACTGTTCAAGGATTCTTTGTCACATGATAGGATGGTGAGGCTCATGCTCTGTGGTTCTAAACAGCAGATGTTTAATGAGTGACCTCACTAGGAGTGATGCTTATTAAACTGTCTATAATAACCTCTGTACAATATTGCTCTTTGTAGAAAATTTATCTTAATCAGGTAACAATATAATGCTAGGAAGAATATCAAAGATTGCCATTTCTGATTATTAGAGTAGAATCTTTTGTTAATAATAGTGCTGGGAAATATAATTTACTTCTCTCTTAGCTTAACTATTACATATATATTTAATACATAAAGGACTATTATGTTGCAGAGTAGAAACTATGACATATTTTATATGCAAATCACATAATAAATAGTACAATACTGGTAGGATTAGAATATATTCATTAAGTAGTCTTTGTCAGAAGGTAGTGGCCAATATAACATATTTTTAGAATACATACATGAAGCATTTTATCTCTCTCTCTCTCTCTCTCTCTCTCTCTATATATATATATATATATATATATCTTGTGTTTCTACAAATGTTTACAATTTATATCTTATTGATGTACCTACTTACTTTATCCCAAAATAAATTTTTTGAGATACTCTTTCTTAATGTACCCAATTTACAGCTAAAAACACTAAGCTAAAAATCTAAAGATCATAGAAATGACCAAGGAATAAGCTAAGAAAAGAGAACTAGGATCCACCCAAAACCAGTATTCTTTCCACATCTCAGCACCTACCTAAAACAGAATCCAAAACAGCATTATACTAGAATGTATGCATATATATACATGTGTGTGTGTGTGTGTGTGTGTGTATCCATCCATCCATCCATTTAGTCACTGTAGAACTCAACTTTTTCTCTAGAAGTACTTTAGTAATTTGAAATGACAATCAGTGCAATAAGTTTCAATAAATGTAATTTCTTTTACAGATAACTTTTCAGGAACAGGTGAATATTTGTCTAAGATGGAAAGCTTCTAGGAAGCACTGTTTCACTTTTTTAGTCATTATTCCCAATTTGTCAAAAACTAATTGATACTGAGTATAACTTCAGTAGTGTAATATAGCTAAGATATTTCCTACAAATCAATTAACCATGATATGGAGCTTGAAATTACCCTTAACTGCTATGTGATCGAAAGCTCAACAAGAGGTATCATACTGCACATTTCTGTCATGAGTCTTACCATTTTCAATGGACTGAAGGCACAGTATAAAATACTTTTGTGAGTTTCTTGTGTTGGAGGCACTGTTTGTGACTATAATTGGATTCATTAAACCCAACCAGGCAGTTTATTTAATCAGTAGGCTAGATTGGCAGACGATGCAATAAAAACTATCTACATGCTTAATATTTTACATTAATATAAAAAGCTGTTGCTTTGGCATAGAATCAGATATACTTGAAGCCAGTAACAAGTTATCATGAACTATTCCCACTCAAATCAATGTTTCACCCACATCCACATAACACTTCTCACAAAGCCCTCAAACAACTGTGGCCCTGAGCACAGCTTTGGAAGATGGAGGATGAAAACCATCATGCAAACCAACTGAAAAATGTGGCTTGAAAGTGTATCTCTGACTTGTAAATCAGCCAGCGAAGACCCCTTATACCAAACCTTCCACAGAAGAACTGGATATTAAAATGTCTGGGAGAGGAGGGAGGAGGAGCTAAATATATGGTGATGTAAAGAGTTGTAAACCCGGAACCTATGTGATCATCACTGACCAATGTAACCCTAAGAAATTTAACAATAAACAAATTGATTTAAAAGAATAAAAATAAAATATTTGCCCATTTTCTTTTGGTATTTGTTCCCCCTCTGAATGACGCTGTTCAAGTTTAAGTAGTCTCAATCATGTGGCATCTTATAAAAACAGAGATCTTTATTTCAAAAATCAAAACCCTCTTGGGATTGGAAAGAAACCGCCCCCAGTGGTAGCACGATTGCTTTCATTCTGAGGAGTAACGTATATTATTTTTTTGCAGTAAAAGTCATAAAGGAAATGCAGAAATAAAAGTATGAACTCGACTAATAAAAGAAGTTCTGCATAATTCTTTAAAACAGGTGAGGAGTGACTAAATTAAAAAAATAACTCTAGTGAGACATTATCACAAACTACATGATGTTTTTTGAAGTTACTTTGTAGGAAAATGCATGTTTCCTTTTCCTTGCTTTTTAAAAACAATATTTTCCAAATATCTTGAATTTAGTTACCACTATATGCTAGGAGTTAGAAACGGATCCTCCTCTTGGGGGGCTCATTATGTAGTTGAAAACAAAATTTTTAAAATATCAAAACTTTTAGGAAGAGGTTAGAAACATCAGTGATTTCCCACTAAAGACATGAACATAGTGTCCACACAGAGAAGCAACCATAAATGGGTGGTGTTCCTATGTCTTGTGGAAAATCATGAGAAAAAGAAAAAAAGAACACTTTTGGCAACAGTTCCTATTTTGTTTCAATTGGCTTGCTACAACCAGATCTATTGGCACACACAAAGTACACCCGACTTTATGGACAAATTGTAATAAATTACTTTAAATGTAACTTTAATGTTTTCTTACATAAGGACAACCTGATAAAATTACTCTGGAGAACTCTTCACCAATTCCACATCAACCCACACCATTTAAGAGAACTTTCATGAGGCATAACAGTAATTAGCAAGCTCCATAACATTTGCAGGAAGAGCACTGTACATTCAACTATATGTCAAAAGTAATGCATCTGAGAATCTTACAATGTCATTTTTAACTGTAAAGGTCATTATGAATGTGCTGTTATCCTTAGAAAATATTCCACAAAACTATAAATTGCATCTTCCAACTAATATCATTGGAATTTCATTTTTTCTCTCTGATGAACCATTTTACTGGAAGAAAGAATTGGCCCGTAGTCTCCTGTGAAAGACGCGGAGTTGATGGAAATACTATAATTTGATAGTGTATGACTTCTATTACAAACAATGAAAACATTAGTGACATCTACAGTGATTAGGTTACACAACGATGCAAACATACACCAAATTAAATAACCCCTTCCACAGGCTGACAATTTTATTAGAGCCACAACCTCATGCACTGACTACAACTGCCATTCAATCAGGTCCTATCATTTTCAATCCACAGCGTGCCACCAACTCACATATGCCTCCCAGCTACTTTCTGTCTGCACACATAGGCACAAAACAGTATCTAGGCGCCCTTTAAGAATCATGCTTAAAACTGAAACAGTAAATGCAAAAAGGAAATCCAAGAGAGAAATGAACACGAACTTCATATGTTGCTTGTTTTTCTTTTCTTTTTTTTAAGACTTATTTTATTGTTATTGACAGAGATGGAGACAGAGAGAAGGGGGAGGGCCCAGAGCCGTCTCCATAGTTGTACATCATCAGTTTTCATGGTTTCAGTTCACACAGGTGGGCGGGGGCCATGCAGGGCAGGAACTAGGCTGGGGGTCTCCTGCACGGGAGGCACACCTTCTAGAGCCAGGGGCCGAAGAAGGGGGGAGGGCAAGAACCTAACTGGGGGCCTCCCACATCGGGCTACACCCCTGTTCAGCATATGGATCCACACGGGCTGGGGCTGGGATTCAATCCTCAGTCCCAGGGTTGCAAAGGGATCACTTAACCCACGGAGCCATCCTGACTTCCCCCCAAAGAAATTTTATAGGAAAACAATGCAATAAGCACGACAGTGTGTTCAACGTGCTCTTGGAAAGTTTTCTGAGTGTGAATCAGGTGAAACTAAAGCAATATTGGTCAAACTAATCACACTCCTCAGTTAGCTGGAGCTGCAAAGAGCTGCCTAGTCTTTCCGCAATACTGAAGCTTGTAAGACGTATAATTACAGGCCTCCAAATTCTCAAAACCTGACTCCAGAGGCAATCATCACCATCCGCAACGCTTAGACCCGTCAGGATGCCACGTACCATTTTCCCCCAAAACAGTGAGACTGGATTCTGCATATAGTACAGGGATTTGAGGGCAGTTTAAAGCCTCGAGTTCCTATTTGAGGAGGCCCGCCCTGATCTGCCATACTCCTCAGGCAGTGAGCCCCCCAGAATCATGCACAGTTTCACCCCTGTAATTCGCTATGAGTCATATCAAAGACTTCGGGGGATTTTGGAAGCGGTGCAGTTCCAAAGCCTTTGAATGCTGTCGGTGAATTACTAACGGCACAGAGATGAACTGAACTCCCACCGCTGGGGGATGCACAATGAGGTAACTCTTCGGTAGTTCCAGCAGCTCCCTATTTCCGTGCAAGTCCTTGCAGAAAATGCCCAGCGTTTTAAAGAGCGGTCTCATCTTTCCTTAAAGTGCAAAACCTCTGCGCGCACGTCAGGCCCACGACTAGGCTTGTCCCCCTACCCCTTTCCGAAGCCAGCGTATGGACTTGCTGGCCTTAGGCGTGCGTGTTAGCAACGCCTTTCAGAGCCCAAGCAAAGCAGATCCGTTCAACTGAAGCACACGCACGCGGCGGGGAGAACACCTGGGAACCGCTACCTGCCCCCTGGTTTCTGCTCTTTTTCCACACCCTTCACAACCCCACATTCGCAGTGCAACAACTTTAGGCATTTGGGGGGAAAAAACTGTTCTTCGCGGGACGGACCCACACACACAACCCCTAAGACTGTTTTCCCACCACACCTATCAGGGAGCTGGCAGCACCTCTCCAACGACTTCATTCTGAACGCAGTGGCTCCAGCTAGCTGAGTAACCATCGATGGAAACATTACGCACCAGCGGAGGAGGAAGGTGGACGAAAGAAAGACCCGCTTTTCTCTGGGCCACGCATGAGCGAGCCCCCGAATCTCGCCTCCCCACCTCGCGTCCACATGCGCGGCTGTCCAGACCTGGGTCGCAGGCGGCGCTCTCCAGAGCCTCGCTACTGCCAGGGCGCAGAAGCCCCCCGAAACCTGTGAACGGGGCTGAACAACTGCTTGCTCCAAACCCGCTCAATACAGACCACAGGGGCTCTGGGTCTGGCAAGCAGAGGGAGGCTGAAGAAACGGCCGTGGACGCATACGACTAAGTATTTCCATTTTGTTCTAGCTCAAACATCGTAATGACATTGAGCATAAGGGCAAAAGCCTGGAGGGAAGTGCTCCCCACCCCCACCCAGTCTTCTCCTGGCTATTAAGGGACGTGACAAACGCAACGGGCAGGTTCTGCAGGGCGGCGGGCAGCAGCAGGAGGGTCGGCGCTGCCCTACATACGCCTCCTGCGGGCGGCAGCGCGGGGGAGCACGCGGACCAGCCACCTGGTAACCGCTCCGGGAAAGGCACGAGCCCTGGCCGCCCCCCCCAAGGCCAGGCACCGCCGCGTGCCCAGCGGCGACCCGGCGCGAGCGCGGTCCTCCCCGCGCTGGCAGGACCAGGCACGCAGCAGGCGCCCCCGCCAGCCGGCCAGGAGCCGGGCACCAAGCCCCGGCGGCGGCGCGCAGGGCGCTCCCGGCCTCGGCAGCCCCGGCGCAGGCAACTCACCGAACGGCGCGGCGCCCGATTGCTTCCTCGCGAACATGCACCCGCCACCAGCGACCGCTCGTCAGTCCAGCGGGGGAAAGGCGTGCGCGCTGCCGCCCGGCTTCAGGGCAAGGTCCTGACCTTGCCCAACTGCAGCATCGTTCGCTTTTGTTGTCTGAGCGCCGCCGCGGGGCGCGGGGTGCAGGCGGGGAGCTGGGGCGAGCGCCGCGGTGGCGGGAGAGGCGGCGCCCGGCACGAGGGCGCCGCGCCCGGCTGGGCGGCCCCGCGGAGCGCGGCGAGCGCAGCGCCCCCCGGCCCGGTGCCGCGGGGCGCGGGGATCCACGGAGCTCCTCCCGGTTCGGGGCGCCGCTCGGCCGGCCGCCGCCGCCTCCTCGGGCGCGAGCCTGGGGCCGCCGCGGCGCCCGCGCCACCGGTGCGGCTGCCGAGGGCGAGGCTGCTCCCGCGGCGCGTGCGGCCGCCCCAGCCTCCGCCGCAGCCTCGGCGCCCGGCGAGTGAGGCAGCGTCCGCCCCGCCGCCCAAACCGGCCCCGGGCGCCGAGCATGCCCAGTGCCACCGCGAGAGCGCGGCGGCTCGCCGTGCGCGCGCCACTGCTCCTGGTTTTCGCGGCAGCAGCCGCGGGAGAGGGGGGGAGGCCGCGCGCTGGGAGCGGGCCGAGCATCCTCGCGAGCGCCCAGCCCGGCCCTGGGGTGGGTGGCTGCTTGGGAACCAGAAGAGACCTGGAAGGGACCCAGGGAAGGCCTGCAGCCCCGGGTTGAACGGTTCTCACAGGCCCGCTTCTTTCATTCCCGTGCAAGATGCTGACAGCGGATGGTGATGAGGCAGCTGTCGGCCTGCACACAAAGAGGCCCGGGCCGCAGGGGTTCTAGAATAGCCGGGGTGTGCATTGGCGGGGCCCGGCCGGCTGTGCCTGCTGCCCCAGGAGGTGGATCAGGCGCTGGGGTTCTAGACTAGAGCAAAGCCGGCGGGACAGCCATGTGTGGCCCTCCCCGCAGCGCCGGGCCCGTCTCACGGCACCTGCAGGGCCGCGATTGCACATGCTTCTCCAGGATGGACGGACTTTCTCCTGAAACAAACTCCCTCCCGTTTCCAATCTGGAATGGATGTAAACTTCCTGCAAGAAAGGCCCTGGGGGGAAAGCCGGGACGGCTCAGCGGGTTGAGCGCTCGCTTTGAGGCCACGAGGACCGAGGATCGAATCCCGGCTCCGGCCCAGGCAGGACCCAC
>PVKE010013233.1:0-36906 GCA_004027555.1 Craseonycteris thonglongyai | reverse complement strand
GCAAAGGGCAATCAATCCTTTGTTTTTACCAACCATTGCTGGTGCCCCATCGGTAGTTATCACAGACAACTTATGCAAAGGCATGTTTATCGACCTGGCATATGTTCTGAAAGTTTTATAAATATCCTCACCTCTCATCTGTCCTTTCATTGGTAATATTTGCAACAGCTCCTCTTTTACTGTGAAGTTACTAAATACCATTCTCACCATAACTGCCAACTGTGTGGTATCTGATATATCTGTTGACTCGTCAAATTGTAGAGAGAAGCAGTCACATATTTCCAAGTCAGTCTTAAACTGAGTTTGCAAGTCTTTTGAAATTGCGTGTATTCTTCTTGTGACTGTGTTATTTGACAACTGTAGGTCTTGTATTGCCGACATCATCTCATGCTTGTTAGAATATTCCTCAAACAAACAATTGGCAGCAGTCAGAAATGCTTCTTTTAACAATTCACTATCCTGGAAAGGTTTTTTTCTTCTTTGCAAGCATGTGAGAAATTTTGAAAGAAGCAATGGTTGCCTTTTTAGATTTTTCCACATGTCTAGTGAAAACAGTCTGTTGAGTAGTTCAACTTAATTTTAGTTGATTTATTTTTTTCTTTCTTACTTCACATTTAAGTGGATAATTCGTATCAAAAGTGGTATGACTTGTCTGAAAGTGACGTTCAACATTATGTTTTTTTTGGCACTGCAATACCACTGCCACACAACAGGCAAACGCATTTACCTTTTAAATTAATGAAACAATATGATTCCTCCCAGTCTGTGTTAAAATTATAGGTTCGTTTTCTCTTATTTGGTCCACTCATTTTAGGACTAAAAAATAAAAATAAAAATATTTATAGAACTACAATATCATATCAAATTGCCACCCTAATAATAGATGACCTACCTCACTTTTAGTTCATTTAAAATCGAATATATCAAAACACTGTGATCCTAGCTAACCGTCACGACCCGATCAGTCCAGCAACCGCAATCAAAATGGCAACTTGGCGTCTCCCGGGTGGGTGGAGGAGAGTTTAAAGAGTGCAGCGGCTACACAAGACGCGACATGTACGAAGGCGAAAGCTAGGGAAACACTTATACATACGATATCACAAACATACCAACGAATATAATCAACCTGTGTAGATACTCAAACAATATTTTAAATTTCTAACAAATGTAATAAAAATAAATGATAGTTTTACTTAGTGTTTATGAAAAACTTCTGATGCAGTCAAATACTGGTGGGCGCATACAAATCGGGCTGTGGGCGCCATGGCGCCCGTAGGCATGGTGTTGGGAATCCCTGCTTCATGGCAACCCTTGACTAGAGCTGAGTGATGTCCCCCGCCAGCACTGCAGGACGGGCCTTGGGTTAAGTTTAACGGGGAAGAAGTAATTATGCACTCCAGAGTCAGTCAACCTGAGTTTGAATCCTAAACCACTTGTTAGCAATAGGAGCTTGAAAGCTATTTCTCTGTGCCTCAGTTTCCCCATCTGTCTATAGGGTGATATAATTACAGTGCTCATCTTACAGCCTTATCCTAAGGATTAAATGAGTATGTGCTTATCACAGCATGTAGTATATGGTACAAGGGCTGTCAGGACAGTATCGAGCCATGTAACTGTTCTTGCTATATTGAACTAGCTGGATTATTTTCTGGAAAGCCCTCGTATGTGTTAGCTATCATAGTGACAGCAGGACATTTATGTAGTTTCCACAAACATCATTTTATTGCCTCAGTGACCCCTGGATGACCAGCAACAGATTGTAGTTGGCCTAAGGAAACCCAAGTTGGGAGAGACTCTCTTTCATCTCTGAGGCCCCCTTCCTGAGGTCCCCTCCCTTGAGCTAAGCCATCGGCCAGGCTGCCTAGAGCATGTGGGGGTGGCCTGGGCTCCTGGTCTTACTTGGTTTGCGCCAGGGGCGTGAGGGAAGTGCTGCAAACAACCCGTTATGTTACCTGTCAGCGACCTGCAAGAGCACATCCTAACATCCCAAAGAGCCTCATTCTCCGTAATAAGTCATTACCGGCTGTCAACAAGAGTCTTCCACGGCATTTCTGGGCATTTTTATTTCCACCCTGATTCCTGCTCGGAGTAATAAGTTCCATGAACTTACCACCTACTGAGTGAAGTTGGATTTTCTTTTATTATTCCTAAACGTAATTCTCTCAAGCTTTAAGCAGAGCCTCCTGGTTCTAGTTCAGGATTTAATGAATGAGTTCATGACCACCCTAACCATAACATTCATGATCAAACAGATGTTATCCCTTCTTAGCCTTTATCTTTCCAGATGGAAGAAGCCTCAATGTATGACTGTATTTTTACAGCAGCTTCCCTTTTCCTTGACAACTTGGGCTGGCCCTTCTTCTAGTTTCCCACTGTCTCTCTTGGGGTATAAAAAATACACAGGACAGAAGTCCCTCCCCAACCACAGACAACCCCCCCCCCCACACACCTTCTCCTTGCCACCTTCTATTACACTTGGATGCATGTCCAAGTGCCAAATGAGAACTGCAATTCAATACATGTAAATTGCAGTCATTTTGTGGAAAAGAATTGGAAAAACAGAGGATTAGGAGTTGGTGATAAACAAGAGTTAAAGCAGTAGGCTGTGCACAAGCAGAGGGTTTTGCCTCAGGGTGTGGGAAAAATAAAAGAAAGTGAGGTCTTAGAACTTGGACTCAGAACTGCACCCTAGAGGCCCCATACACAGCTGTGCAGGACAGGTCCTACCCAAGGACGCCCTCCAAAGTGGCAGGTGGGGGCTGGAATCCAGTCCGCACCCACTCACCATGGTCCTAGGTGCTAGGCTGCATCAGCCAGAGGGCGTTACCTTTTCCTGATTTGCATAAAGACACTTTGGACCAGTGGCAGCCTTGCCCATTCCTGCACTGGTCAGCATAGAAGCAGCCATGTCTGTAGACAAGGAGAGCTCTGGATCCTGACATACTCTGCCATAAAGTCTTCATAGTCGTTCAGCCAATGAATATTTATTGAGCATCTACTATGTGTCCAGTCTTTTAGGTGCTGAGAAGACAATGAGGAATAAGACAGACACAGTTCCTGCTCTCATGGATCTTAGGTTATAGAGGGGAAAACAAATTAACAAACTAAATTTAGACACTACAGGCATCATAATGACCTAGATCGAGGGTTTGGCAAACTATGGCCCCTGGGCCAAATGTAGCCCTTGGTTTGTTTTTGTAAGACTCATGAGCTAAGATGACTTTTATATTTTTAAAGGACTATAAAACAAAACAAGCCCTTAAGATGCACACAAAGCCTAATTGTGTACTACTTGGACCTTTACAGAAAAAGTTTGCAAAGCCCTGGTCTAAACAGTGACTGGGGTGGTGGGTGGTCTAGCTAACACTGCTAGCTGCCTCCCCAGCAGGGTTATGCCAATCATCACACAAGATTCTCCTGGGCTAAGCGATTGCATTTGGTTAGGTGAAGTCTAACAGACCCTGACTGGAGCCTGATTTGCTTCTACGAGTAGACTTATTAGTAGACTTATTTAGATACAGCAGTATGGTGCACAAAGCTTAAGAGCACAGTTTGATGAATTTCAACACCTACACACATACACATATATCTCCAGCACCCAGATCAAGAATGTTTTCAGCCCCCACAAGCCATATATATATAATATTTTTAGATTTATTTTATTGCTTGGGAGAGAGAGGAAGACAAGAGAGAAGGGGAAGGGCCCAGAACAGTCTCCATAGTTGTACATTATTAGTTTCAACATAGTTTCATTCCACACAGGTGGATGTGGGGCTGCACGGGGTGGAAACTGAACTGGGGCCTCACACATGGGAGTTGTGCCCCAGTTCAGCATATGAGTTCGCATGGGCCAGGGTCAGGATTCGATCCCTGGACCTCGCCGTTGCAAGGCAAGTGCTTGACCTGTTGAGCTATCCCAGCATCCCCCACATATGTAATTTAAAATTTTCTAGTAGCCACATTAAAACAAAAACAGTCAGGTGAAATGAATTATAATAATGTATATGATTTATCTCAACAGATTCAAAATATTGTTTTACCATGTAACCAATGTGAAAGGTGTTAATGAGCTATTTATTATATATTTTTTCTTAGCCTCTGAAATCCAGTGTGCACGTTGCACTGACAACACCCCTCAATTTGGACTGGCCACATTTCAAGTGCTCGATAGCCACATGAGCTAGTGGATCTTGTATGGACTGTGTAGGTCCAGAGAGTAAGGCATGACAAATGAAAATGAAGCAAATGGTGTCTATGGATCAGAAGAGAAGTCAGGTACGATGTGAGCCACTTACCTTATCTCTGTTTAGAGTACCAACTGTAAAATTTTAATTTAATGAAAATAAGGGCCACCCAATTTCGGTTCCCTAGCTCTATATCCTCTAAAGTCTTAGATTACTCAATACAAAATTTTCCTGTCACAAGTGGTTTCGTTCCCTTTTGGGCTCTCTTATGAATGGAGTTGTCATGCTACACATTCTTAGGCAGCACAAACATATGAATGACAGTTTCCTCATTTGACCAATACAGGCAGACCTCGTTTTATTTGCTTCATTGTGCTTCACAGCTGTTGCAGTTTTCACAAAGGAAGACAAGGTGCTCTACCAGCAAAAAAATTACAACTCACTTTATTGCAACACTTGCTTTATTACGGTGGTCTGGAACCAAAACCAAAGTATCTCCAAGGTGTACCTGTAATCCACCAATTTCACCCTTGAGGTGTCTCAGACTTTTCAGATGGAAGTCATCCTACATCTGTGGGTTCCCCAGCTGGCCTGTCATTGGAATCACTTCAGCAGAGTGTTTAAAGCAAAACAAATAACACACATCCAGGACCTCCTGAATTCTAATCCAGAGGTGTGTTCAGTGATGAGAAATTTTACAAAGCGTGGCAGATGACTGGTGCGCAGTCAGCTTTGGGAACCACTGAAGATTATCCACGTTGCTGGACAGGCCAGAGACTTCAGCTGGCACTGTGGTAGAGACACGGCAAGTCCTGGAATGACAAATTCTCTAGGGGCCAAACTTCTTTTAACAAAGTCATTGTGGCCATGAAGGGATGGGACGTTTATTTTTCTTTCCTCAGGGACAGGGTGGTAACAGTGGTCAAAGTGGAGGCCTCCAAGATCCCTATGGCTGTAACCTATTTTAAACAGGCTGAACCTAGCCCATGGGACGGGGGTACCAATAGGACAGAAGTCAGAGAAGGCCAGGAGTCTGGACTTGGCCTGAGAGGTGTGGGCAAGGAGGAAATGCACAGCTGGTAACTCACCCCCATTCCCCTCCTTCTGTTTATATCTCTGGCACCAGCTTTTCTGGCAGTGAGTCAACGAAATCTCTCCTTTGTGCTTAGCTATACAGTAGCAGAGTTAACCTGGGTTCTCCGGGACAATTTGAAAGAGCAATGACTAAGACAAAAAAAAACATAAAAAATAAAAATTAACCCAGCTCTCTGGATTTCATTTTAATTGCTGGGTGTGCCCCGGGCACCAGGATCATAAAGCAGGCCTGGTTTCCTTCCTTTGATGTGTTTGAAGAGCCAGGACTCACAGTCACCGCACCTGAGTGCTAGTCCCAAAGCTGTCACTAACAGCTGTGCAGCCTGGGTATGGATTTAATGTAGCTGAGCCTCATTTCCCCCACATGAGTGATAGTACCTGTCTTGTAGGTTAGAGTGAGTACCACATAAAATCAGCATGTGAAAGCAATTTGGAAACTGTACAGCACTACACAAATGCAAGGTGTAACCGTCCACAGTAGTGAAAAATGACAGGACGTGGAACAGGGAGAAACCCTTCACTGGCTTCTAAGGTGCTCGGTTCAGGAGGCACATTTCTTCCCCTCTGCCCTCTTCCCTTTCTTCCTTGGCCCCCGTACCGGCCCGGCCCGGGTCAGCCTTGCACCAGCAAGAGCTGTAATTCAAATTGGTGGATAAATGAACGCACTCCTGGCGTCTCGGTCAGTGAGCCCCACCTGTCCTGGGAAGGCAGCCCCCCTAGCGAAGGCTCCTGACTAAGTCTCCATAAATGTTTCCAGAGGGCAAGTCGTCCGCAGCCCGGCAGCTTTCCATTGGTTCAGGACCTGCGTCTGTCTTTCATTGGCTGACTGCTGCTGGGCTGAGCAGAACCACTTAGGGCTGCGGGCGCCTTTACTGCCCGTGTCCCCGAGGGGCTGCGCCCTCCTCGCGGGTCGCCGCCCTTCTCGTCCTGCCCAGTCCTAGGCTGGCCACCTACCAATTCCGCTGAAATCGCCTCTTTTAGAAAACCTTCCTCGGCTAAGCACAGCGTCACCAGTCCCTTACTAGACATCTTTCTGGCCCCTTTGGTTCCCATCAGAAGCGGAGCACTTTGCGGCCACGCACACGAGCTGTGCCTTCGTCACTGTGGCAGGCTGCACACCAGCTGCACTAAAATGCTTAGGCTCCTTCCTAACGGCCGCGCCCCTCTGCCCACGGCAGGTCAGGGTGCCGTGGGTCTCCCGGGCCTCCGTGGACGAGCGCTGGGGGGTGAAGGGCACTGGGCCCCGTCCACAACCGAATAGTGGGCATTTCATCGCTTACAGAAAGTATTCTCACTCCGCAGGAACACAGTTTCCAGCTCCTCTGAGCACGCTTATTCTGGAGCCGCCGAGCACAAGGACGACCGTGCAGTTAGGGGGCTCGCGGATGCGCCACTCCGCACCCCCTTTCCATCAGGCTGTCCTGGTTCCCCGGGCGCTCCGGGAGGCGAACCCCTGCCCGGCCTGCGCCTCGGCATCTCCGCCTCCGGCCCAGTGGCCGCCGCGAGCCTGGCGGGGGCGCTCGGAGCGGGCGCGGGGGCGTAGCGGGTGGGCGCTGCCAATCACCGCTCAGCACACGTGCCGCACGTTTCGGAACCCAGCCCCCCGCCCGGCGCCGGCTCCGCGCGGGTGCGAGGCCAAGCTGGGTCCGGGAGAACGGGGGTGTGCGCTGGCGGGGGCGCACGCGGGACTCGGAGGTGTGCACGCGTGTATGGGGTGCCAGCGCGGGAAGTCCGTGTGTGTGCGTGTGCGTGTGCATGTGTGTGTGTGTGTGTGTGAAAACTCGGGAGTCAAGGGAAGGCGGGAGTCCGAGGGACGTGAGCTGTGGGGGCGGGAGCTTGCTCAGGGGTCTGAGAGGTGTGAGTGGGCTGGCTGGGTGCTGTGGAGAGGGTGTGAACACGTGGGGGCCAAAGGGGATACTTAAGGATCTTGGGGGCGCGGGCTCGCAGAGAGGTGGGGGAGTACGAGCGCACCGAGGGGGTCTGCCAGGGGTACCCCAGGGCCCACCGGGAGGTCCTGCCACTGCCTGGCTGCCTCCTCCCCTAGCCGATTAGGGGAGTACCAGCAAAACTCCCCACTTTGTCTCAGCCTGTCTGTCCCTCTCGCTAAAAACTGAGCCACAGATCGGTGGGAACCAGCCTGTTGACCTGCCTGTCTGCTGCCAGCTTAGCCAAGGGCCCAGGGCAGGAGGGCAGGGAGAGGGGACTTCAAATGCTGGGCCCAGCGCCCCTGTTCAGGAGAAAGCAGATGGTTTTAGGCACCTTCTTCACCACCACCACTTTCACTCCCCCTCACCAACTTCAAAAAGAGTTGTATTTTATTTCTGGTTGTGATTTTCAACACAGAACCAGCAAAGTGTAAGCCAAAGGGCGGAAGCTCAGGAACCATGGCTTCCCAAGTGGACTTGGCAGGGGCAGGAAAGAAGAGTGGACAGCCTGCAGGGACCTGAGTTATTGGTGGCCCACCCTGGATAGGGCTTCTTGGCTGCTTGTTGGTTAATGTACGGGGGAAGTTAGGAAGGCCTCCGGTCACCATTCTCTATACAGAGCGACATGGTCCTACTCAGTGTACCGTTTGGGCCCTGGAAAGTTCCACAGCCCTGCGTGGCAGCCATCTGGATGTAGCTGTACCTCTCTGTGAGTCCCCTGACCTGCACTGCTGCCTATCCTCCTTGAAAGTCTGTAACAACTTCCGGAAGAGGCCCTTCCTTTGAAGTGTGGGCAGCATTTTGTTCTTTGGACTTCAGGCAAGTTATCTCCTTTGATGTGGGATGAGGCCAGGCTTAGCAGAGACTGGCTACCTGGATCAAGAGCTCAAGCACCACTCCCAAGTTCATCTCCTCCAGGACTGACATATTGAAGGGAAGATTGAAGTACTCTAGAAAGAATCTCAAAATTTTCCATTTCCTGCTTGCTCTTTTTTTTAAGTTAATACAGTACATATTTTTCAAATGTATCATTCAATTCCCTTTGCCTATGAAATTATGATGGAAAACCATGGACTAAAGTGCTCTACTTTGTTATTTCATTTAGTCCTCACAACAACTCTATTAGGTGGGTATAATCCTCACTTTACAGATGAGAAATCGAAGACCCGTGTGACCCCGGTCTGTGTGACTGAAAGCCTGCCTTCTTCAGTACCTCCTTCACTAAAAGTTAATTGAGTGAATCAAACCACACAAAACAAAACAGTGCCTGGCACACAGTAACCACACAGTGAAAGGTTAGCTATTCTTCTCCAATCATTCTTATTAAACATAGGAAATGTAAAAGTTCTCTTTATTGCTGCTCCAAGTTCTACAACAGCAGTGTCCAACCCTTTAGCTTCTCTGGGCCACGTTGGAAGAATTGTATTGAGCTACACATAAAATACACTAACACTAACAATAGCTGATGAGCTTAAAAAGGGTCATTAAAAAATCTCATAATGTTTTACAAATTTAAGTTGGACCACGTTCAAAGCTGTCCTGGGCCACAGGTTGGACATGCCTGACCTACAATAACCTTAGGCGGCAGATCTTGGTGAATTCTTTCAGAAATGTTTAGGAATTTGCTCTTTGCTTAGAGTCGTCTCCAAATGGCATTGGTAGTGGAGTTTCTGAACATGTTGCTCCAAGACAAACTATACAGCACATCTTGCCACAGAGATTTGCTCCCAGACTCGATCTGTTTTTCCTTCCCAACTAGAGACCGTTATCCAAAACACGCTGTTAAGACCTCAGCTGGATGCTTTGATGCCTATGAGTTTAGAGGGGAATGGAATGCGTGTGTGTGTGTTTTAATGACATAAGGTAACTTGACTTTGCCTTAGAATTTCACAAAGTAAATCAACATTATTTGCTAAATTATATACTTGAAAAGTGTTTGGAAAGGGCTACTTTGGGGGTGGGACGTTTCCTCCTGAAGGCCCCACTAAGTTGAGAGAGCCACTAGGAACAGCCTGAGCTAGTTTGATGGGGGCTGTCCTAGAGACAGATGTGTCCTGGGAGACCCAGGAGGACGGCAGTTAGGCTAAGAGGCCTGGTTGGCTGTTAGCAGGTGGGGGTGGGGGTGGGGGAGGGGCAGGAGCCTCAGAACACAGATAACTGAGGTGTGCAACGAAGTCCCAGCGAGGGCCTCTCCAGTCTGGTGGGAGGTCAAGCACAGCCAGGCTTTGCTCTTAACACAAAAAGATGGGAGGAGGTATGAAGGATTAATACATGGTAAAAATAAACATAATAACATGGTAGTTATTGAATACCTACTGTGTTAAAGGCTCTGCACGGGGTTCATGTGCTTTCTATCATTTAACCCTATGAAGGAGGTTACTACTATGACTTCCACTTTACAGGTTGGGAAGCAGCTCCAGGGAGGTTAAGTTGCCCAGTGTCACCCCACTAGCAGGTGGCCCAGTCAGGACTCCTGCTCATGGCATGTAACTCGGCTATGTGGTGATGGAAACGTTTGCTTTTTTGTGCTGAGGTTCAGTTTACAAGTTCTTGTCTTGGGTGAAGTTAGTGACTTCCTTGTCTGAGTCCATTAATGAGAAGAAACTTGAAAAGCTGTTATCTGAATCATAAGGGTCAGGAGGCTGAGCAGGAATCTGTCAGAGGAATTGGGACAAATGACACATTGGGACAGTGCGGCAATTGGTATCATTGTTGGAGGGGGAGCAAAAGTATGTTTTAGGGATGTGGGGTTAGCTCAGCAGTTGAGCACTTTCCTTGCAGTTGTGAGGTCCGGGGTTCAATTCCCAGCCCCAGCCTGTGCACACCCCACATGGTGAACAGTGCAACTTGTAACCGCTGGGATGACTGGGTGGCAACGATTCTCACCTCCCATGTGGGAGACCCTCAGTTCAGTTCCTGTCCCACACAGCCCACATCCACCTGTGTGGAATGAAACAGTGTCACAACTAATGATGTACAACCATGGAGACTGCTGTGGGCCCTGCCCCCTACTCTCTCTCTCTCTCACCTTCTCTCAAACAATAAAATAAAACGAAATTCTTTTTTTTTTAAAGTACATTTTAGTGGTGTGTGTTCAGGGAGAAATGGAGAGAGATGGGACCCTTGCCGAGGTGAATTGGGAATAGAGGGTGAGCAGCGTGTGAGTGGAGGTGTCATTGGAGGCGTCCACACTAAGACTTAGTAACTGCAGGGTGGCCAGTTTGTTTCAAAGTCTAACAATAACACCTCACAGTTTTAACGCAGTGTTATGGCTTGAGTTGTGTCCCCCTCATAATTCATAAGTTGAGGTCCTAACTCCCAGTACCTCAGAAGTTGACCTTATCTGGAAATAGGTTCATTTCAGGTTAATTAGCTAAGTGAGAATGAGGTCACACTGGAGTAGGGGGACTCTCATCCAAGATGTGAGGTGTCCTTCTAAAAAGAAGAAATTTGGACACAGATACACACACAGGGGGAACACCATGTGACCATGAAGGCAGAGATTGGGGTGATGTGTCTACAATCCAAGGGTGCCAAAGATGGCCGGCCAAGCACCAGGAGCTCGGGGGGAGGTCCGGAGCAAGTCCGCCCCACAGCCCTCAGGTGGAACCAGCCTGCCGACACCTCGATCCTCAGACTGGCCTTCTGAACTGTGAGATGATACATTTCTGTCGCTTAAGCCACTCAGTTTGTAGTACTTTGTTGTGACTATTCTAACCAACTAATACACAAGGTCACATACCTGACAGCTTTCTGGCTGTGATAGAGCCTAAAGATTTTTGAAACCTTGCTGTGTATAGAAGCTAAGAGGACCCATCTTATAGAATGTTCTTGCTCTCTCTCTTTCAGAATGATACATGGACTTTGTTTAAAAAGTGAAATGAAATAAATATAGAAGAATTGTAATAAAAAATAACAATTGCCCTCATCATTTACCCCTGGGTGTTCTCCCAAGAGGAAACGACTTTCAACTCAGTAACATTTTTCCTGGTTATTAACCTCCATATTTCTAAATAATATGCCTATATGACTATTTCTATTTTTTAAATTTTAATTAAATTTCTTGGGGTAACATTGGCTAATAACATGTAAGTTTCAGGTGTATGACTTTATTATAATACAACATCTGTTTATTCCATTGTGTGCCCATCATGTGAAGTCCAGTCCCCTTCCATCATCCCACATGTGACCCCCTTTACCTGCTTTGTCTTCCCCCACTCCCCACCCCTCTGGCAGTCACCATCTTTATCTGTGAGTTTATTTTGTTTGTTGTTTTCTGTCTTTTATCCTACATATGAGTGAAATCATTGAGTTCTCATCCTTTTCCATATAGGACTATTTCTTGATTTTTTTTAGTTTTGGACATTACCGGTCACTTCCCAACATGGCAGCTGAGGAGCCCCTGTCCACCTGCCATGTCCCTGTATCACAGCATTGGATGACATGATTAGTGCTCGTGTTATCAGGACTAGACACATGCTGTTGGCCTCTGACCATCTGTGTCTCCGACAACCCTTTTCAGGCTCTGCAGCTAATAACAGCTCCGCTTTCCCCATTGCCTGATTTTCCCTGAACTGACGTGTTCCCTGGATGCTCCCCCATCGCTGCCACATCACCGTCAACACCGTGTTTCGGGCCCTCCGTCCTTCGTTTTGTCCTCAGTGGTGCCCTCTGACCTCCTGCTCCAGTGTGGACCGGTGGTGTAGGCCTCTGGGCAGCCCAGGTCCTAGGAGGGAGGAGAAGCTGTCTTTTAAAATTGACTAGTTTTCTGGTTTTTACCTTTGGGGCAAAGTCTCTTTTTGTTTCATGAAGGCCACCAGAAGAGGCGGGTGCACCTTCATTGTTCCAGGGGAAGCAGGCGAGCCACCATCCGTCTCACTGAGTGGCAGTTCTGGTTTGAGCTGTTAATTGTCCAGCGGGCTGAGCCAGGTCTGCATATGGGACAGGTGTTGTCTGGGGGTGCAAATGACTGCAGAGCCAGGGATGCCTAAATTCACCCTGTGGAGACTGGTGTTTTCATTGGTGGAGGGTTTTCTTGCGGGGTGGGGCGTGGGAGGGGTGGAGATTCACTGACAGTTGCTTGGAGGAGGTGTGGCAGCATGCATGAGGTGGGAGGTACATCTCTCCACTTGTGCATGGAATCAGCACTGCTGGGTCATGCAGGGTGTGGGGCCCTAGGGCATGAAGCAGCCCCCTGGCCTGGATCCTAGCACTGTCACCACAGTCACCATCCACAAGCAATGGTGGTCCCAAGGCTCCTATTGGTGGTTTGGGGGCCATGGATATCAGCCAGAGAAGCCAGGATAGAAGGACATGGTCATGACTGGGGCCAACTGGGGGGGCCCTTCTGAGGATTCCAAACCAGAGTCTGGGGGAAAGGATGGAACTGTGAACTGATGCAGAATTTGGATCTCCTCCGTGTAAATCGGAGAGGTGAACTCTTGTGGACAAAACAGCTCCAAGAAAGAGGACGGAGCCTGAAGAACATGCACAAAGACCACACTGTCCCAGAGGCCGGGGTCCCAGCTTTGGGCTTTAGGACATTTGCCCAGTTACTACTTAGTTTCCCCTTCGGTACTTTCTGCCATGCAATAGCCATTCGTTCTTAACTCCACGGGGCTGGTATTTTCCAGAGGTGGTGCTCCTGTGCTTTTGTACTTTATCCTGGCCTTGTTTTCCCTGAAAGCAGAGCCTGAGAACTTCCATGCAGGTAAATTACTTTGGAAAGAGATCCCAAGGAAGAGGAGTGAGGACTGAGGAAAGTGAAACAGGAAAGGGAAAGGTCAATGATAACTGGGGCTCAATCCCACAGGGGACCCTCTGAGGAACCATGCAGACCATGCCTAAGAAGTGTTTGTCCAAGCAAAGGGAGACGGGAATATCCATGGTTGTTTCCTGATACCGGTAGTTAGAAGTTGTCCCACATGAGTGGCTTTCTGCAGGCTACCAATTCCACACCTGACAGAGAGAAAACTCGGGGCAGAAAGCAAGAGCTACCATGTGCGGCGGAGGCCAGGTGTTGCCACAGCAATAGCTGAAGCAGACAGAGGGTGTGAGGCACGAAGTGATGTCCCATACACGTATCCAACATTGCCACTGGGGCATCGCCCATCGGCGCAAATAGCGCCAGGAAGCCGAGTTCTTTCTCGCTCTTCCACACGACGGGCCCCAGTGTTGCCTGTGTCCGTCATATGCTCAGTGTCATGGGCGAGGGTGCTCCTCACCTGTCTGCAGACCACCTCCAATGTGGCTAATCTCCACAGGCAAGTACCCTTTACCTAGGCTGACCAGACCTCTTGTTTTAAACAGGACAGAAAACAATGATACTGCCCCATTTTGAACGGTACATATAGTCAGCCTATGGACACCTTGAATTTAGCCCAATGAGACTAGGCTGCCCATTAGACAGTAAACTTGTTTTCTGTGCCCTTTAAAATGGGACATCTGGTCAACCTACGTCTGTTGCGGCCTTTGCCATTGAGATGGTTGCACATGTCATGATTAGTTCATCCTTGTCAGGGAGTAAACTTTTTGCCTCTGTTTTATAAATATGGGGACCCATGCAATCCTCACTTGCATCGCAGCCAGCTTCCCTGACAGCTGGGAGAGGCACTAAGAAGCTTTGTGTGTCTTCTTGCTGACGGGTACAATCCCTCTCTGCCCACTTCCCTCCCAGCACTGGGGCTAGAGACACTGAGGGACTGCTTATCCCAGACTGGGCTGTTTCCTGATGGTGCTTCTCATCACTGGGAAGTAGATGGAAATTTTCTATATTCTGGTCTCTTTAAGCCAGATTGAGCTTGTTGCTTTCTTGAGAAACTTGACTGATGTCTTGAGAATCCCATTCTAGCTATTTCTACTCACCATTGGATTCTAATCTCTTAAAAATTTAGAGATTTGTTTTGCTTCACGCATGTTTGCTAATTGCATCTTAACTGAGTTTCCTTGGATGAGGGTAAGTAGTCTTTTCTCTGACTACTGGTAATGTTTGGTGACTCTTGTTTGGAGTTCCTAATCACACAACCTCAGGGGTTTCCTGAGGTGAAGGGAAAACAGCAGCCTTAAGGCTCAGGAAGTGGTTGGGCTCTGGGAGCTTGGGAAATAGAGCCCAGAACAGAGACTTACAAAACCTTGATGGGCCTGTATCGGTGGCTTGGATGACCTGGTCCTCCAAGGACTGAGTAGTCTGCTCCACTGGCCTCCTGCTTCAGGAAACACAGCACACAGGGGCTTCAAGAGTGAATAAAAAGAAAGAAAAGAAAAAAGAGTAAATGGAGGGCAAGCCGGGATGGCTCAGTGGGTTAAGCACTCACTTTGCAGCCCCAGAGCCTGAGGATCGAATCCCAGTCCCGGCTTATGCGGACCCACATGCTGAACTAGGCTGTGCCCCCAGTTCAGTTCTTGCCGGGGCCTATGTGGGAGGCTCCCGGCCCAGTTCCTGCCCTGCGCAGCCCTGTGCCCACCTGTGGAGTGAAACTATATGGAAAACTAATGCTGTCAACTATGGAGACTGCTCTGGGCCCTCCCCCTTCTCTCTGTCTCTCTGTCAAAAAACAAAAAACAAACAAACAAAAATCTTAAAAAAAAAAAAATCAGTGAATGGAAGCTGCTGATCATAACTTCCCAGGCCCCAGATATGCATTCCAGGCCATCCAGTTGGAAATTGTCCTTAGGGTTTACAGAAAACAGTTGGACCTGTCTCTGATTTGCATCAATTAGTTTAGATTCAGCTGCAAAAACAGCAGCTTAAACAAGATATTTAAATTACTTTTTATGTACATAGTCCAGTTTTATTATATCAGCTTTACCATCATCAGGGACCAAGGCTCTTATAACACTCTGTCTGTCCTGTCTACATTGTATGCCTCATCTTCATGGTCCAGACTGACTGCTGGAGCTCCTGCCATTACATCTGACTTCCAAGCAGCAGGACAGTGGAATAGGAGAAGGGTTTATACCTTCTTTTAAAAAGGGTTCCTGGGAGAACCATATTATACTTTTGCTTACAACTCATTGGCTAGCATTTAATGGGCAGACCAAGTTAAAGGGAAGCTGGGAAAATTATTTTAGTCCTTTATCAGGGTACAATGCTACTCTGAATAAATTTGGGGCTCTATTATTAAAAGGGAGAAGCAGCATTGCTGTTGGGCTGTGCAGATAGCTAACAGTCTCTATCAGAGAAAGCTGGATTTAGTAGCTACAAAATAAACAGGTTTTTGGAATTTGTAATTCACTTAACTCTGTGTGACCTTAGGCAGGTCACTTTTACTTCTTTGAGCTTCAGTATTTTCATTTAAAAAACACAAAAGTTGGGGAAGCTGGGATGGCTCAGTGGGTTAGGCGCTCACTTTGCAGCGCCGGGGACCGGGGATCGAATCCCGGCCCCGGCCCGTGCGGAACCATATGCTGAGCTGGGAGCTCCCCCAGTTCAGTTCTCTCTCTGTCTCTGTATCTCTCTCTCTCTCTCTCTCTCTCTCTCTCTCTCTCTCTCTCTGTCAAAAATAAATAAATAAATAATATATATTTAAAAAAAAACAACGGATTAAAAAAAACAAACAAACAAACAAACAAAAAACCCCACAAAAGTTAGACCTCATGACCTATAGCTGTGGCTGTTCAGCTGCGTTATATGACATCCTGGGGTTCCCAGGAGATACCTCAGAAGTCAACAGAAGCAATTAGAGCTGAGGCCGGAGAGACCTGAGCCAGACCTGCTCCTCTTTTGTCTGTTTTGTTATATAACTTGATCTCAGCAGCTCCATGGACATGGGAGAAACTTCAGGAGCAATGGTGGAAAGTTTCTTGGTTTCATGAGAAGCAAATTGGACAGGTTCTATAGGTTCAGGTTCAGGAGATAGAGGCACACAATTGTATAATTGTGAAAATTCAGGAAAGTGTCAGAAAAAAAGGCTTGGTTATATTTTATGATTCTGCAGGTATTCAGACATAATTTTTTTGACTCAGGGACACTAGAATACAGTTCCTAAGGGCTGGAGTGAAGAGAAAATGAACTTCAGGATAAAATCCAGGCTTGTTTCTTTGCTCTGCTATTTGTTGCTTGTTACTCAATTTCTCTGAGCCTCAATCTGCTCATCTATACAATGGGGATACAGCCTACTTTGAGGGCTGCTGTAAGACTTAGATGTAATTAAGTATGTAAAGCTAATAGGCTATGGGGAAAGGTTGATCTACTTCAATGTCATCTGCTCTTCAGAGGGTCCCACACCAACCAGGAGGTTAAGGTTTCCCAAGGCTCAAGATTACAGCAATGATGCTGGGACCCTGGAGCATTTCCCTGAGCGATGTCTGGGCCCAGCCTGTATCCCTTGGGGTTTTGGGTTTTTTTACAGAGTGGGAGGCCCTAGATCCAACCAAATCCAACTGCTACTTACTTTCTCCCTAAATCTTCCATGTTTTCCTCTTTGCTCATTTTTCCCCCTCACCATCAATTAAATACATATACTGAAGTCTTTCCCATCCTAAAAAAAAAACCCCAAATCCTCTTTAGGCAGAAAGAATTAACATTTTATCATATTTACTTAGTCATTTATCTATCTATCATCTACCTACCTACCTACCTACCTATTGTCTGCCTATCTATCTATCATCTATCTATGATCTATTATCTTTTCTCCTGAACCATAAAGAGTAAATTGTAGACATAATTCTCCTTTATCCCAAGTACTCTCAGTACCTATGTCTTTTCTTCTTTTACAGCCAAGAACCTTGACCTAGTTGTCTACACAGGCTGCCTTATCTTTCTCCCCATCTTTGCTCTCCTGGCTCATCAGGAGTGTGTTCGTGCCAAATCTCTCCACTGAATCTACTCTCGCCAAGGTCATGAACAACCCCCAAAAACCAATTTCACTTATCCTGTGGCCTAATGTCCCTAGCTCGTTTGGCTTCCTGAGGTCACCTTTTACTTTAACAAGGTAAAGTTTAGTGTGTAGGTTTAACTAACGTGTATAAGTACAGTGTGAGTTCCAGTATTTCTGAGGGTCACCCCCACCTCTGAGGGAATGTGGGTATGTGTACGTCTTTAAACTCTTGCAATATTTCTCTCCAAACTGCTCCCATCTCTTTCCCTGGGGCTGTCTCCCCACTCCTGGGGGCTGCCTGAGCTCTCTCTGATTTGTATCAGACCCTGATAGGATGAACACTCCTCTTCTTCAACCCAAGGACACCATGGACCCTGTGGCACTGAGTGAAAGAGACTATTTTAAGTATAGATGCTTCCTGGGAATTAGAGCACAGATGAGAAATTGAAGAACTCAGAGCAGCTGCCCCCATGTTCCTGAGGCCCGAGGCCCCATGGATGCTCTTCCCAGCAGCTCCTCTTCTTGGCCACTGTCTCCTGCTTTGTCTCTGGCGTTTCCTAGGTACCTACATGGACTTTCTTCCCATATTTTAGCTTCTTTCAGCCCCAAGGCCCATCCCAAAGTCCTGTCTCTGAGGTTAGCAGAGGCCTATGAAAATAACTCTCTATGTTGGGCAATTGCAGTTCCCTTTTGATTCAGCTTCCCCTTTCAGGGGAGGGTGAGTGTGGGTTCTGGGAATGAGGCCCACTCCCACCCCTGGACTTCTCCTGTGGGCCCACAGGATACCTTCCAAGCCCAAACACAGCTCACGCCGGGATCTCTACCTTCAGCCACACAAAACATTGGCAGAAATTCTGAAGCTGACTTTTCTTTCATGGAGTCAGTGGTTTCAAAGATTATTCTAGGCTTCTCTACCCACCAGTAGTGCCTACGGAAGGAGAGTAAAGATCTTTCCTAGGGCAAACTTTTAGGCTGCGGTTGATTTGTCTTGTCTCCCTGGTACATTTACGTGACCTTTCTGGTGACCCCTCCGACCACAAACTCCTACTTGACACGCTCTTTCTGGGCTGTCATCACATCCCTCTCCTGATTTTCCTCCTACCTCTGTGTCTATTCTTTCTGTCTCCTCCTACGGCTCCTCTTTTGCTGCTTTCTTTTTAAAAAGATTTTTTATTTTAAAATAATTTCAGATTTACAGAGCTCTGTTGCACAACAATCTAAATATACTTAACATTACTGAACTTAAACTACTTTATTGTCTATCTTACCTTTTTCCCTGAACCATAAAGATTAAATTGTAGGCATAATTCTCCTTTATTTCTAAATATTTTCTAAATTAGGATTTCCTAAAAAGGGCATTTTCTTATGCAGTACAATGATCAAAATTAGAAAACACTAATACAGTTCAGGCATTCCTCATTTTATTTTACTTTAGTTTATTGTAACTCACAGGTGTTGTGTTTTTGACGAATTGAAGGCAAGACCCTCTACCCCCAAAAGGATTACAACTTGTTTTATTGCAATACTTGTTTTATTACAGTGCTCTGGAATCGAGCCTCCAATATCTCTGAGGCATGTCTATACTATAGTCTAATTTATTAAATGTATTTCAAATTTTGCTAATTGTCACAAAGTAATTGTAGCAAAAAACAAAAAACTTTATTTTTTCCCTGGTCCAGGACCTCACCTGGGATACTATATTTGATTCTTTAGTTATGTTTGTTTCTTAGTATCCTTTAAATATATTTTTATTTATTTATTTTTGACAGAGAGAGAGAGATACAGAGAGAGAACTGAACTGGGGGAGCTCCCAGTTCAGCATATTGTTCCGCACGGGCCAGGATTCGATCCTCGGTCCCCGGCGCTGCAAAGTGAGTGCTTAACCCACTGCGCCATCCCGGCTTCCCCTAGTATCCTTTAATTCAGGACAGTTTTGTAGCCCTTTTCTGTCTTTCATGACTGACATTTAAAGACAAATTTTTTTTTTTAAGATTTATTTTATTGCTTAAAAGGAGAGAGAGAGAGAGAGAGAGAGAGAGAGAGAGAGAGAGAGAGAGAGAGAGAGAGCAAGCCAGCAGTGGGGAGGGCCCAGAGCCGTCTCCATAGTTATTCAGTATTAGTTGTGACATATTAATAGTCTCATTCCACAGAGGTGGATGTGGGGTAGGAACAGAACTGGATAACCTTCGCTGCCATCCTGGTGGTTACCAGTTGTGCCGCAATTCAGCATATGGGTTTTGCACAGGCCAGGGCCAGAATTTGATCCCTGGATCTTGGGGTTGCAAGGCAAGCCCTTAACCTGCTGAGCTATCCTGACATTCCCATGACTGACATTTTTGAAGAGCCTGTTATGTTATAGAATGGCTTTCATTATGGTTTGTCTGATGTTCCCTCTTGCTTAGACTCAGATTATGCCTTTTTGGCAGGCATATTAACAAAAGCGATATTTTTTTCTCAGTGCATCATATCAGGAGGAACATGAAGTGTGTTGTCCCATTACTGACAATGTTAATTTTGATCATTTGGTTAACCCTTTTAGTGGGATGGGCTGATATAATCGGTTTTTGCATCTCAGGCAAAAAGTGTGGCGGGTCGATATATCAGCTCATACGTAGACCATAGTTAAAAGCGCTATAACTTACTATATTTTTTTCTTGTATGAGGTATGGTTATTGTCCTATCTAAAGTGTGAATTCTCTGCTTTATATAACACGTTCTTGTTATTTTTTATCATCAATTCTAAATACTTTTCATAAAGCATAAGTTTTACTATAATTTTGATGTTGATTTGTTTATATGTCAGGAAGCTCAGCCTAATCGTATGCTCGTTTTTTTACCCTTCGCATTTCTCGCTAGTACTGCTGGCAGAAGGTAGCCCTAAGAGGGTTAAGGTCGTGTCTGCCAGGTTTCTCCATTGTAGAGTCACTTTTCTGTCATATTAGTTAATATGTATAATGTATGGGAGATACTTTGGATTATGTAAATTTCTGTCTATCTCTAAATGCTGATGTTTTCTCAGGCTCCATAGTTAGTCTTCTGGTCTTCTCTTTCAACCATTCCTCTTCAGATACTTCTATATCTCAGACCTCTGTCTTTGGCCAAGATGACTTCTGGAGACACAGCTGCCTCTCAGGACATCCCGTAGCCACTTTAAACTCAGCACTTTCTGCCCAGGACCTTGTCTCTCATGCCCCCACCCCCACAAGCCTGCCCTTCTTCCTCTCTCCACTGATGACAGTTCATGCCACCACCACACTCCATTGTTCATCATCGTGGACTCCTGGGCATCCTGGTGGACTCCTCCCTTCCCCTTGCATGCATGAACAATCAACCACTAAGCCCCGTTGATCTTACTTACTGCTCCCTTGGTTCAGGCCATTATCACTGCCTGCTTGGAATTCTGCCATAGTCACCATTTCCTGACCAGGACTTTGCCTTCCCTTTAATTCATCCCCCATCATGATGGCGGGTGAGATTTCCAAAGTGTAGATCTGATTCTAAAGAGTAGAGCAGGAGGGGAGAGAAGTGATGCTTAGAGTTCCTCAGAGCTTTCCCACTGCCCTCAGGATATACAACTCCTGAGTGGTTAGGCCCTGCCAACCTGTCCGACTGCCCCAGTCATGCTGACCTTCTTAGTTTCCCGTTTTGAATTTCTCTATCTCCGGGTTTTCACACATGAGACCTGGAGGGCCACCTCTGCTTGGGCCCACTCAGCAGCTCTTGCTGTCATTCAGAACTCAGCTTAGACTCCGTATCACTTGTCGAGGGTTAGATCTAAAACGTTGAAACCTTTAATGGGCTGTGAGCTCCTCAAGTCCAGGAACCATGTCGTGACCATTTCAGGGTGGGAGATCTGGCTGTAAAGCACATGTGAATATTTGTGAATGGGTCAGTGGGTGGGTGAGTGGAGGGGTGAGTGAAGGCAGGACACTGACCTAGATACAGGGTTTTGTTCATTTAGGGAAAATAACCACGATGTTGGCTGCTTAGAGACTTGGGATCGAGGGATAGGGTGGATAGTTCTCAGAAGCCAAGGACACTGAGGAGGAATACCAGGAATGAGGTGAAAGATTTCAGGTCTAAAGATTTAACTAAGGCAGGACTCTCATCAGCTATCCAGGGTGCCCCTGGCCCAGAAGAACTGGGTTTCTGAGTTGCAGGTACCTACTGAGGAACAGGTTTCCCAGGCCCAGGTGACTCAGTTAGGGCTGGCTCCAGAGTTCAGGAAGGGGAAGTGCCAGGTATGAAAATAATCAGCAAGGCTTCTGCCCAGGTGGCCAACCACATGGCTGAAACCCTCCATTGACTTGGCAGCCAATGCAACCTACAGTTTCCCAGAGAACCGGGGGCCAGGCTATAGTGCAGCCCAGCATGGAGCCACGGACAGTTCATGAGGGCCAGATGGTCGGACACTGGGCGTTGTCAGTGCTGCAGCGTTGGTGGCTAAGGGCCTTGGGGGTAGGACTTAGTACTAGGGCAGGAGGGTATGAGGAAGACTAGAAACTCACATCTGCCAGGTAAGCGAGGGGCATGGGAACAAGTGAGATCGGAGCCTGTCAGCAGTTAGCAGAGCACAGGACCAGCGCCTGCGGAGCAGCCCGGAGCCAGGGCCACTGGTTCTAAAAGTCCAGATAGGAAAGTGAGTTAAACAGAGACAGGGAGTGACCACGTGACTGGAATCTGGGTCAAAAATATTGTTGGCCCCATGGGCGCAAGAGCCTTATCTCTTTTTCTCTGCTGTATCTGCATTGCCTAAAACACGGCTTGAAACAAAAGAGTCACACAGATCAGACTGGGAGGCAGAATCAGGAGGTCGACTTGAAGGTCAGGATGACCGTGGCTTCTTTGGTCCCCGGAGAGAGGGAGTTCCAATGAGAGAACTGGCCGTACAGTTTTTAGCTTATTTACTCGGATTAATACCGACGTGAAGCATGCAGAGTGACAAGCCATGAAGAATAAATGTGTAAGCAGTCGTGGTGCTAGGCAGAGGCGCCCCGTGCTGAGGGCTGGGTCCCCACCTGACCCAGGTGCAGAAGGCAACACAGCTGGTTGGGGTGCCCAGTTGGTAAACAGATCTGGGAGGGGCCTTCAGGGGGAAGCTGGGGGCCAGGAACAAATCTCTAGACCCGACTTGTCCTGAGAAGGCAGGAAATGACTAAAACTGAACCTACTCACCAGTTGTTTTCTGTCTTGATCTTACTCAGTAGATATGCAGATTAAAGGGCTTGGGAGCACGGCTGGCAGCCTGAATTAGGCTGCATTATGTAACAAGGAGAACCCGCTTGTCGTGTGTGGTTGGAGATGGGTGTAAAATGCCCCATCTGTTGGACTCTGTTCCTGACGGCAGCAAGAACTGGGATACGGGTACATCTGGGCAGTGATTGGAGGGGCCGCCAGACAAGGGGAGAGGCTGTGACAGTCAGGAAGCTGAGCTGGGGCAGGAAGCCTCTGCCATGTGTGTGTGTGGGGTGGGGTGGGGGGGGCTGGGGGGGTGGGCAGGTCAGTGCCTACAGGCAGGCAGCAGGGAGACAAGTCAGAGAGGCAGGCAGACAGTCCAGATGGGAGGCAGGCCTGCAAAGGCAGAAGGAACGGCAGGTTCTGCTACTACCCCAGAGCCTGCCGATGGTTCCTCACTTCCTGGAATATCGTAATGATTCCTCCTTATGGGCTTCAAGACTCCCTATCACCACCATCATCATCATCACCACCATTATTATCATCATCATCAAAGTACCATTTATTGAGCACTTCCCACTTGCTCAATTTCCTAACTTAATTCTCATAAAATACTGTAAAGTAGGAACTGTTATGAGGAAACTGAGGTTCAGAGAAATTAAGTGACTCACCAAAGGTCACTATGACTAGGTTACTAGTAAATGGTAAAAAGTTATTACCTAGTAAGTGGTAATAGGATAGTACCTAGTAAGCCCTACTTCGAATCAAGGTCTGATGGACTCTAAACTCTGTCAGGTAGCCTAGAGGTTAGGAGCACAGGCTGTGGACACAGACGCTCTAGCTCTGGGGCCATGAACAACCCTGTGTGACTCAGTTTTTTCATCTGTAAAATGGGTATGATGGTCACACTAGAAGTACCTCAGAAGATACTGCTGAGGAGCAAATGAGGAACTATGAAATACAACTGCTGTTCTTGAGGAATAGGGATGCCTGATTTAGCAAATAAAAATACAAGATGCTCAGTTCAATTTGAATTTCACATAAATAATGGATAATATTTTAGAACAAAAAGTCTTGCAATATTTGGGCCATACTAAAAATGACTCTTTGTTTATCTGAAATTCAAATAAAGCAGAACGTCCTGTGTGTGCTCTGGCAGCGCTATTGAGGAGGCTTGGTTTGCAGGCCTCTCTGCATCAGAGGGGCTTGTTTTCCTCCCTGGTCTCCCTGCCTCCTCCTGCCTCCTCCCTGCTTCTGGTCCTGAATGGTCAGGGCCGCAGCCTCTCCCCTCCTTTTCTCCTGGCCTCCCAGGGCTGTCCTTCCTTCAGGCCTCCTCTGGGGATCTTCACTGCGTGTTCCTCCCAGGGGACTGCGCTGAGAGTCCCTATCACATAACCTCGCCCCATTATACAGGCCAGGTCCCACTGCTGCCCTGTCAGGTAGGGAACCTCTCTACCTGGGCTCCCTGCTCCTATCACACAGGGCTCAGTCTTCCACGTGCAGGGTGTGTACAGCTTTCAGTACAAACGCGCTGCGTGAGCGGCTGCAGAAATGGAACCAGCTTTTGCAGGGAGCACTTCTGTTTTCACGGCACGGCTGAGTTGCTTGCTGTCAGAGTAAATCAGAAAGCCTCAGGGTCTTCAGGGTACCCCTCTCAGCCCCACTTCCTCCACCACCCACAGACCGGTTTCACTTCTCCTTCCCACAGCCCAGAGTGGCTGGGCAGAAGCTTGTTTTTGCTCAGCCAAGGAAGTGGCACCAGGACTCCTCCCTTCAACTACAGCCAGGAAACGACAACCAGCAGGGGGGACCCTTAGAACAGAACAGGACTGGGACACCCACAAAGCTAGTAAGCCTTTGTCACACCCCCTCTCAGGTAGCATGGGGTCTGTGCTGAGCCTTGGGTCCTGCCCCTGGGCCAATGTGATCTCACTGTGTCCTGAATGAACACACTGACCCTTGATCCTCTGTCTTTCCTTTTCTTCTTCCCTGGCCAGGTGTGGGCCCCTGCAGAGTAACAAGTCACACGCTGCCCCCCTTGCCCTCACACTGTGGGTCTACGGTGCTTCTGAAACCAGTGAGCCCGAGTCACAGGGAGGGCTTGTGGTAGGGTGACCAGATTTTAACATTGGTAAAGCAGGACACCATTGACGGGGTGGGGGAGGGGGTTCTTGATTAAAAATTGGGTCTATCTCCCGCCGTTCCCTAGCTTGTCGTGCATTCTTTCCAAAAATCGGGACCTTTTTAAAACGCCGCGGGACGCAGGACAAATTGTTAAAAATCGGGACGTCTGGTCACCTAAGGCTTGTCAGAACACACATGGCGGGGCCCCACCCCTGCAGTTTCCACTCAGTAGTGCAAGGCTGGGGCCTGAGAATTTGCATTCCTAGCAAGTCCCCAGGTGACGCAGAGGCTTTTGGCCCAGAAAGGCACCCTGACACCCTCTGTCCTAACGTTTCTGGGCCACTGGGAGTTGAGGTTCTGAGAGGCCCTATTGACACTCAGCTCCTGATTTTCAGGGCTCTGGGAAGACGAGGGCCCCCAGGCCAGACGACAGTTCTCCGCAGGCCCATCTATGGTGGCTTGGATCCCTGCATAAGGCCATTGCCGGCCCAGCTTGTAACCCTATGTGAGAGGAAGCCTTCAAGAGGGAAGGCCTGGTGAGGGACACTTAGTGTCAGGGAAACAAGTCTGTCCCACCACATGTTTGCCATCCATGTAGAAATAAAATGAGGAGTACAAGAATGATTGGTCCCTTACTATGGAATCACAGCTCTCACTCGAGGGTTCTGTGGGTGGTGATGGCTCTAAGTTGAGTCTCTTTCTAAGAACTCGACCTTCTTGCTCAACTTCACCTCCCCCTGCTCTCCACCCGCGGGCAGCCCGTATCCACTGGCTGGCCAGGGCTGAGGTAAGCCCCTCGTAGCCCAGTTCTGGACACGGTGAAGGGCAGTTCCAAAGCTCCCTGTGGGGTTGCTGAGGGCTTTCTTGTGACCACAGCACAGCTCAACCGCTCCCTCTGCCTGAACCTGTTCCTTCGCGGTCCATCAGCAATGGAACCTGGGCATCCCCAGTTAATTTCCTGGGTGCCAGTGTCTGTCTCAGTCTGTTTGCCTGGGAACCTGAGACATCTCTTCACCCCTACATCTGGGGAAGCCGGTGCAGATGACAATGCTTCTAGAAGTCAGAGGAGGGCATAACTGTCAGGACCCGGTGCGCGCACGGAGGAGGCAGGTGGGCCATGACTAGCTCTGACCACCTCTCCCACCCTCTCAGCACTGGCTCTTCGTTCAGCGGTTTTGTAGCTTGCTCTCTCCTTTGACTTTGAGCATGACCCAGCCTGTCTGCTCAGCCCCCTTCCTCCTGGACGCCTGCTCCCCTCACACCCTTCCTTATACTAACTCATCTCTCAGCTGTGACCTTTTGTTATCCCCATAGAAGCCACTCAAGTAGATGCCATCCTCAAAAGAAATACAAAGAACAGGACACCTGAATGAAAAACGGCACAGACTCTGCAGGGAATCTTGGTAGCGGTCCCCTGATAAGGTGCTCTGAGAATTTATAAAAATCAAGGAAGCTCTTTAAAGTTAAACATGAGGTGCCCAAAGGACTTCTAGATGTCAGAATCATTGTCCTTAATAAGCATGACTTCTTTTAGGTTCCACTTGGGGAACTCCCCAAAGGAAATAAGAATAACTAACCACTCAGGGACTCAGCAAATACTGAGTGAGTGAGGACACAGAAGACTAGCCTGAGCACCTCTGCTGGTTGTTTCTAAATGAATACGCTGATGATATCAGCTTTATAATTTGGAGACTGTGAAAATATTCCCACCATGTTTCCATGAGGCCTTTGCAAGTGGTGGCCCCTGGCGACTTCACAGGCCTCCAAGCCCTACAAAATATGAAAGAAAGAGGTCTACTTGGAAAGTGTTTCAGGAAGGGAGCCATCAGACGTGTCCCCTGAAATCGTCCCTAACGCTCTCACGAGTGGGCAGACTTAGCCTCTGCTCCCTTCCGGGCACTGTCCCTTACTGTCCCTTCCCTAAGCATCAGGCACAGCTCCTGCAACTCTTCAGTGAGAAGTAACTCTTACTGCTTTACATGTCTCTCTCCCACCAGCTTGTGAATCCTCAGGAGCTGGGGCCACGAGTGTTCTTACCTGCCCTGAGCACAGTGCCTGGCACACTGGAAGGACTTAATCAGCATTTATTGAGTGAACAAATTACATATATTTGTCCCAGAAAGAGTCTGGCATAGGAAAGATAGGGCAATTAACTTTGGACAAAAGTGCATTCTTCCAAAATTCTTGAAGGTGATAAAAAGGAAACAACAACAAAAGCAGCAAGTTTTGTTTGTGGCACAAAACACAACTGATTAGATGGAGCACTGGAAAAAAGACGTTCTCTGTGAATCTGAGTCTGTTTTATTCTCTGCTCCTTTGCTGGAAACCAGGGCTTTCTGTATCTTTTTGACACAGTGGAGTTCACTGAGCACAGAGAACATAATGACTTTCTTTGTTTTTACTATAAGGCTGACTCTCCCCCAGTTCTTATATTTTGTCTGATTCTCATAAATAGGCAAAAACGGACAACTTAGATTCCTTTAACATCTTGTAGCTCCATTAGCAACAAGAATTCAAAACACATAATAATAAAGCCAACTGATGGACTTACAGTTAATGCTTAGGCAAGCTATGTTCTTACAGTTCTTGTATAAAACATTCTACGAGAAAGTTATACGTACCAGTAGTACATTTTAATGTTTCCAAACACCACCAAAGTGATTGTAGTTTTTTTTTTTTAAGGGTATTTATGTAAGTGTCCCATTTAATTGATTTATCTTTCCCCCGAATTTCCTCATTCTTTTTTTCCTAGAAAAGTTTGCTTCATCGTGTCTTCTACTTTTTGTAACAATCTACAGCTCTACCCTCATGATTTGTTTAAAATAAAATTAAATAATTAAAGGTGTATGCAAGGAAAAAGTCCTGGAAAATAAAATAGTAATAGCTCAGATTCTGTGAGATTTACTAAGTACCAGTAAAGTTGCTAAACACTTTACTCCTTACCTCATTGAATCTTCACTGCCAGTTCATGAGGCAGAAGTTTTAAACTCAGCCACACTGTGTACACGAGGGTCTTGCACACTGCTGTTAGGTGGTGGGGCCAGGATGCAAATTCTGGGGTGTAACCCTTCAAACCAGTGTTCTCAGCTACCATAAACTGCCTGCCTTCCATGACCGAGATGAAAAAGAAGGGAAATGGGGTCCTCGCTTAGCCCTGTCAATCAGGACTGAGATATTATTTACATAAGATGTTCTCCTGTGTTTGGCTGAACTTATTTGATCTGCGATTGCTTGGCTGTCTGCAGCCTCAGGATCATTGGTGTTTAATGTAGAAAAAAAGGATCTCGTTCTCTCTCCTCTCTTTCCTCTTCTCTCTGCCCCCTAGCCCAATATTATGTCATTATATATTTTTAAGCCTTTCATTGGATTCTCAAAAAAGAGAATTTCTTTTACCTCAGCTTGGTAAGCACTTGAACTTCCATCCCCTAACCCTCTACCCCCACTATTCCCTGAGAGCCACCAAAAGCAATTGAGAGGTCAGAGATCAATGACAGGAGTCAAAGGACACCAGCCTGGTTCCCTAAACAGGTGGTTGAGGGTCAGACAATTGAAAACTAGAAAAGGTGTAAAAACTTCTGTGCCTGTGAATCAATTGATTGGACCCGTGTCCCTGTAACATGAATAGAAGCCACCTCAGATCCGGTGTGGGCAGAGCCAATGGAACACTTTGCTAAGGTAAAACCACCATGGAGACACAAAGCTCCCCAGAAAGATTTGGCTTCTTGGAGACCTTCCATTTTCTTATTCATACTTCTATTCACCATTCCAAGCAATATTCATGATCTGCCATCTGTGAACAGGGCACAGGGAGGAGGGAAGGGCATTTTATTTATGAAGCCAAGAACTTGGGCAATCCCTTTCTCTACCTGGGTGTCGCCTCAGCAGCACCTGTGATGGCTGAGGTTACTCTCCCCTCCTTCCATCAGCCAGTTCAGACTGGACTCAGCGCCCAGCCAGACACCCTCTGTACCTTCCTTTCCGGGATGGGAAGTAATTTCTGTTCTGGAAAGAGAGGCTTTGGGGCCTGCCAGCTTAGGGAAACTCGTATCTCAAAAGCTGATCAGGTTTGGGCTGTATATTCAGACTCTGGTTGTCCAAACTCCTTAGGTAACCTGTTGAAGAAAGACTTCCTTGTCAAGCTGGTGCATCTACCTGCTCAGTGGCAATTTGCTCCCCAGTGAGGAGTAAAAGGGATACTCTGAGGACTCATGCATGTGTCCCTGACTCTTTTACACCAGTTCACTGGTATTCATTCAAAAGTGTTTGCCAAGTTAATAAGAACAGTAATAATAAGAATAAGAATAAGAATAAGAATAAGAATAACATGTTTATAAAGAGAGGAAGATTATGCAGTCAAAGGTGGGAGGCTATGTGTGAATTTTTTTTTCTTTGTATTTTTCTGTAGTTAAAATATTTTCAGAATGCCAGGATAGCTCAGCAGTTGAGGGCTTGCCTTAGCAAACTTGAGTTCTGGGGTTTGATTCCTGGCCCCAGACTGTCCAACCCCATATGTTGAACTGTGGCACAGGTGGTAATCACTGGGATGGCTCAGCAGTGGAGGTTCTCACCTCTCATGCTAGCGGCCCCAGTTTGGTTTCTGCCCTGCGGGGTCCCACATCCACCTGTGCAGAATGAAACCGTGTCACAAATAATGATGTACAACTATGGAGACTGCTCTGGGCCCTCCCCCCTTCTTTTTCTCTTTCTATGATAAACTGATTAATTTTAAAATCAGAAAATAATGGGAACTCAAGCAACTGGTTGCTTGAGATTGTGCCAGTTGTTTGAGAGTGTTGGTTGCTTGAGTTTTGGTTAATGGAGAGTCTACTTACATTTACCTGTCATCTACCAATCCCCATGGGTGCTGGTTAACGGAGAGCCTACTGTATTATCGATCACTTAGATCAGGGGTGTCAAACTGGCAGCCCATGGGCCGCATGCGGCCCCCGAGTTAATTTTTTGTGGCCCACGATGCTCTGAAATAAAATGAAAAAATTGTTACGAAGAAAATAGCGCTTAGGGGAGGTCGAGGCAATACCGTGCACACAATTCCCTTTAACTATTGAAGACGAGTATACACGTGGCCCAGTGCCTTTCCTGGGGGCCTGTGGGCGTGTATAAACATGCTGACTCAGTTCCAGTGACATTTGTAAATGTGATGTGGCCCGCGTGAATCTTGCCTGCTGCACCAAATGGCCCGTGTTTTAATTGAGTTTGACACCCCTGACTTAGATGAACAAAGCACTCTTCATAGCATGATGCACAGACTTCTGCTTCTGGCCATAATAGAGCCACAGGGACCAGGATAACTTTCCCACCTAAGACAATTTAAAAACCAGCAAAATATAGGGAAGTATAGTTTTCAGACATTGGACAACAAGCAATACAAGACAATTATACCCAAAAGAATAGAAATAAATGAGGGGCACCATGGAATTCCCCCAGATTACTGGCTGGAGAAAGTTTGACTCTGCCGTGCTGGGAGGAGCCTAGGTGGAGCTCAGTTGGTGTCCAAGTTGAGGAGGCTGATGTCAGAGTTTGACAAGGCTATGGCACTTAGTTATACATGTCATCTTGGGTAAGCCACAATACCCGTGTATTTCTAGAGGTTTTTACGAAGGTGTTTGCTATGGATTGAATGTTTCTATTGCTCCAAATTTGTATGTTAAAGCCCTAATCTCCAATGTGCTAGTGTTTGGAGGTGAAGCCTTTGAGAAGTCATTAAGTCATGAGGGTGGAGCCCTTGTGATGGAATTACTGCCTTATAAGAAGAGAAATGAGAGGGATAATGTCTTTCTCTCTACCATGTGAGGGTACAGCACTAAGGCATCCATCTGCAAACCAGAAAGTGAAATCTCACCAGGAACCAAATTGGCCAGAACCTAGATCTTGGACTTCCTAGCCTCTAGAACCTTGAGAAATAACAATGTTTGTTGGGGATGCTGAGATGGCCGAGCAGGTTGAGCACTCGTCTTGTAGCCCTGGGGTCCGAGGATCGAATCCCAGCCCTAGCTTGTGAGTACCCATATGCTCAAATGGGGTGTACCCCCAATTTGGTTCTTACCTGGGCAACTCCATGCGGGAGGCCCCTTGGCCTGGTTCCTGCCCTGTGCAGCCCCAAGCCCACCTGTGGAATGAAACTATGACATGCAACTATGGAGACTGCTCTGTCAAAAATAATAAAAATAAGGGAAGCCAGGATGGCTCAGTGGGTTAAGTGCTCACTTTGCAGCACCGGGGACCAAGGGTAAAATCCCGGACCAAAGATAAAATCCCGGCCCCGGCCCATGCGGACCCACCCATATGCTGAACTGGGGAATGCCCCCAGTTTTGTTCTTACTAGGATGAGACCCCGGCCCAGTTCCTGCCCTGTGCAGCCCCGCACCCACCTGTGAAATGAAACTGTGGAAAAACCAATGATGTGCAACTATGGAGACTGTTCTGGGCCCTCCCCCTTCTCTCTGCCTCTGTCTCTTTCTCTCTTTCTGTCAAAAACAATAAAAAATAAATCTTAAAAAAAATAAAAATAAAAATAAATCTTTAATAACGTTTATTGTTTAAGACACCCAATCTATGGTACTTGATATAGCAGCACAAGCTGTAGTTTTTAGATGGGATTGACATTTAAATGGGTGGACTTTGAGAAAGCAGATTGTCCTCCATAATGTGGGTGGGCCTGATACAATCAGTCGAAGGCATTAAGAAAAAGACTGATTTCTCTGGAGGAAGAAAGAATTCTGCCTGCAGACTGTCTTTGGGCTCAAGTTGCAACATTACTTCTTTTCTGAGTCTGCAGCCTGTCAGCTTACTCTGCATATTTTTGGATTTGTAAAAAAAAAAAAAAAAAAAATTCAGGGGATGCTGGAGACCCACTGAAGTTTCATGATCAGGGCAATATGGATTCAGTGAGAAGCTATGGGAAGATGCCTCAAGCAGAATTGGAGGAGTGAGGGGCTAAATAGCTTGGGAGACAATTCTGGGGGTGGGAGTTCGAAAATCCAGGTGTGTAATAGGAAGGAAGAAGGAGACAGGAGGGGTGGGGTCAAGAAGTTGTACATCATTAGTTGTGACCTGGTTTCATTCCACACAGGTGGATGTGGAGCCACGTGGAGTGGGAACCGAACCAGGGGCCTCCCGCATGAGAGGTGAGAACCTTCATTGCTGAGCCGTACTGGAGGTTACCGGTTGTGCCGCAGTTCAGCATATGGGGTTGCATGGGCCAGGGTTGGAAATCGAACCCGGGACCTGTGATTGTGAGGCCAGTGCTCCACTGCTGAGCTATCCTGGCATCCCCTAGGCTGTTGTTCTGAGTCTAGAAAGATGGATAAAGTCTGGGAGATGAATAGAACCCAGAGGGTGGATGAGGTATGACCTCCTGCCCTGTAGTGTGTGAGAATCTCTAGGAAGCCGTTTCTGCCCTTAGTCTGAGGCTCTGTCCTCCTGGGAACTGTTTATCGGATCCTACTCACAGATCCCTGACCTGTGGCTATGCTCTGCCAATTTGTTCTTATGGAAAAAGGGCGATTTCTGGCTCAGAGGTATTCCAGGGTATGAGGAAAAGGTATGTTTGGGGCTGGAAAGAAGTCCTCATTACAAAACTTCCCTCAGGACATGGAATTTAAACTTTTGTCACTGATGAGACTTTGCCCTTCATTTTCCTGAATGACTCAAATGTTTGCTTCTGACAATGGCAGAGTGTAACTTGCTTGAATCATTAGATTTTTGTTATTTTTGTAAGCTGTGGGTGGGCAATATGACTCAGTATTTTTCCAAGAGATGTGAAAATTATATTGCCTGGTTTGGATCATTTCATGCTAAAATCTGGAACAATTTTTTTTTTTAACTTCAAATCTTGGAGCTTGGGGAATTTTTGTTTTTGTTTTGTCTTTCAGTCATTCTAGATATTTTCCAGATAACATTTTAAAGGAAAAGTACTTAGCAATAGCTCCAAGTTATGAAGTGTATTTTTAATTATAACTTGCTCTCCATTTGCAAAATTAAAGGCTTGCTAAATCTAGTGGTATGTTTGCCCTCTTGATTGTGAGAAAATTGGAGATTGTGGGGCTAGTAGAGTCTTGAAAATCATCTAATTCAAAACCTCCTCTGATGTGTGAATGTCCGCCCACTGGTTTTCCAGCTTCTGCCTGGGCACCTCTGGCAGCTGAGTTCTCTCTGAATGTGTCAGGTGATGGAGAATCTCTGGGTACCAGGCAGTCCACTTCTACACAGCGCTTTCACACGAAACCAAAACCTGCTTCCTTGTAGCTCTCTCTCTCTCTTTTTTTTTTTTTGAACTGGACTGGGGGCCTCACCACATTCGGGAAGCACACCCCAGTTCAGCATGTGGGTACGCCTTGGCTGGAGCCAGGATTCGATCCTCGGTCCTTGGAGCTTCAAAGCGAGCGCTTAACCTGCTGAGCCATCCTGGCTTTCCCTGTAGCTCTCTTTTTGATTCATATTCTCTTTGAATCTCTATTGAATAATTCTGTAACAGTTTTTAAAATACTTAATGTTGTATTTTCCATTTTAATAAATCAGTTCCGTTTCCAGCAGTCTTTTGGCTATTAATGTAAGGCAAAGAGGCTGAGGCTTAGAGTCTCTAGGAAGGATAGTATCCTATATTGAAGTCCTAACTGCCAACCCACAGAATGTGACTATATGGTATATGGAGTTAAGATCTTTAAAGAGATGATTGAGTTAAAATGAGGTCTTTGGGATGGGCTCTAATCCAATCTGTCCTTATAAGAAGAGACAATTTGAAGGCACAGATCGACACCAGGGGCACATGTGCACAGAGGGACGGGGAGAGGAAGCAAGAGGGCAGCCATCTTCAAGCCAAGTGAAAAGGCCTCAGGGATGCTGGAATAGCTCAGCGGTGGAGCATTTGCCTTGCAATTGTGAGGTCAGGGGTTCAATTCCTGGCCCTGGCCCGTAAAAACTGGTATAGCTCAGCAAAACAGGGATAAAAACTGGTATAGCTCAAAAAAACAGGGATAGCTCAGCAGTGAAGCTTCTCACCTCCCAGGTGGGAGGCCCCCAGTTTGGCTTCTGCCCCATATAGCCCCACATCCACCTGTGTGAAATGAAACCATGTTGTGTAATGATGTACAACTATGGAAACTACTGTGGGCCTTACCCCTTCTTTCTCTCTCTGAAAACAATAAAATGAATCTTTGGGGGAAAAAACCCAAAAACAACCTCAATGAAAACCAAACCTGCCAACAACTTGATCTTGGACTTGTAACATCCAGAAGTGTGAATACATTTGTGTTGGTTAAGACTCCCAGTTGCGGCATTTTGTTGTGGCAGCCCTAGCAAACGAAAACAGATTTGGCAGCTAGGAATAAGCAAGATCTGCCACCAGGGCAGTTGCTTTCAGATAGAGGGGAGAGGAAAGAGCGAAGTCTGACTGGCATCTGTGTATCAAGAGCTAGAGTAGCCCCGGAACAGAGCACTGGAGTAGTCGGTGAGATCCAAGTGCTCTCACGGGCCCTTACCCTGCTCTCCCCCAGCCCTGGTGTCAACCGAAGCCATTGACGAGCAATATAAACACCCAGAAAGTTCCGGAGCAAAGGAGAATTTACAGCAAAGCTCATGAAACTTACGTTTTTGGGCCCCTAACTTGCTGGAACTTCTTCCAATATCAAGAGGGGCCCTAGCAGGGTGTTCCTATAATCATGTTTTTTAAAAAATTTACAAAAGATGTTTGACTCTAATGAGTTAAAACTGCTCTTTTCAGGGTGACTTCCTCTTGGTCATACCTGCCTTCTGTCGAGTGAGGTAGCAGTGGCCACAGGTACTCTTGGCATCCAGCTTAGAGGGAATTCAAGTTGGGGTTTCATTTGTGTCAAGTCACATATCGCTTCTGGTTCAGCGATGTCTGTCAAATAAAAACATCACGGTGTGTCTTCATCCACCTTATTCACCGGACCTGGCACCGTGCACTTCTGACTCTCCCCCAAAGTCAAAATGACCGTGAGAGATAAACGTTTCAACTCGATTCAGGACATTGAGGCAGCGACGACAGCGCAACCAAAGACACTCATGAAAGAGGACATCCAGAACCGCTTCAGAAAGTGGCCAGAACGATGGGACATGTGTGTTCCAAGTGAGGGGGAGTTTTTCGAGGGGGATTAATAGCAATGTGTCTTTTACTGTAACAAACTTTTAAAAATTTAAACATTCACCATATTTTTTTATCACACTTCGTAGGTTGAAGTCAGATCTGTGCGTACTTATGTATGTGCAATGGTCAGATGGCCTGGAGTAGGACTGACTAGCAGGCAGTGGTATACATAAATGTTTAACAACTGGGTTGGTAACCATTGTTGATTTCTATAGTGTAAATACTCCCATTGTGCCAATTTCAAGCTGTCAATGTGACGGCACTGCATGCAGGCATGTCTAACCTGCGGCCCAGGATGGCTTTGAATGCGACCCCACACAAATTCTTAAAACATTATGAGATTTTTTTGTGACTTTTTGGTTTGTTTTTTTTTAAGCTCATCAGCTATTACTAGTGTTAGTATATTTTATGTGTGGCCCAAGACAATTCTTATTCCAATGTGGCCCAGGGAAATCAAAAGGTTGGACACTGCTGGGTACGCCATTATATAGTATTTGCATCCTATAAATACAATAGATGTAAATAACCTCAAGATCATAGTAATAGTAAAATGTAATGGAAATAATTGTGAAGTGATGCATCTTGAGTATTTATTATCATTGCTTTTAGTATTATTTCTTTAATTGTAAGTTTATATTATTCAATTTTTTCAATTGTTTTTGACAGAGACAGAGAGAAGGGGGAGGGCCCAGAGCAGTCTCCATAGTTGAACTTCATCAGTTTTCGACATTGTTTTGTTTTACACAGGTGGGCAGGGACCGCGCAGGGTGGGAACTGGGCTGGGGGCCTCCAGCACGGGAGGCACACCCTCTCGAGCCAGGGGCCGAACCGGGGGGCAAGAACCAAACTGGGGGCATTCTACATGGGAAGCACACCCAAGTTCAGCATTTGGGTCCACATGGGCCAGGGCCAGGATTCAATCCTCGTTCCCCAGGGCTGCAAAGTGAATGCTTAACCCGCTGAGCCATCCCGGCTTCCCCTATTTAATTTTTTATAATATCTATGTTTAACAACTGCCTCCCAAAATTTCTGTAAAGCTAACAGTTGTCTCTTGGGAGCCAGAAGGAGCTAGCTCCATCACACCACTGTGTACCAGGAGCACTGCCCACTTGGTTGATTTACCCGTTTTTTTTTTTCTTTTTTAATATTTATTTTATTTTATTTTATTGTTTGTTTGTTTGTTTGTTTTTAACTGAACTGGGGGCCTCACCGCATTCGGGAAGCACACCCCAGTTCAGCATGTGGGTCATCCTGGGCTGGAGCCAGGATTCGATCCTCGGTCCTCAGGGCTTCAAAACCAGCACTTAACCCACTGAGCCATCCCGGCTTCCCCTGTTTGTTTTTTTTTGAAAGAAAGCAAGAGAGAGACAGAGACAGAGACAGAGAGAAGGGGGGTGGGCCCAGAACAATCTCCATAGTTGTACATCATTAGTTTTTTTGACATAGGTTCATTCCACACAGGTGGGTGTGGGGCTGCATGGGGCAGAACTGTTCTGGGGGCCTCCTGCATGGAAGGAAAGAACCTTTGCTGCCATCCTGGCTGTTACCAGCTGTGCCACAGTTCAGCATCTGGGTTGGTGTGGGCCGGGGCTGGGATTTGATCTCCGGACCTCGTGGTTGCAAGGCAAGCACTCAACCTTTTGAGCTATCCTGGCATCCCTGATTCACCCTGTTCCATGATATAAAGGTGCAGGGCTAGAGTTAGGAATTTTATATAAAATATGTGAATAAGGGAGAAGGAACTAGATTTTTAAATGTACAGAGCCAGAAGCTAGTCTGTGGAAAATTATTTTAATCATCAGGCATGTAAATTTCTACATAGACGATTTGGTTTATCAATGCTTAATTAAAATGGAAGTACTTGCCTCTCAAGAATATGCTTGATAATGCAATGTATAGAATTATAAATGTCCTATACATGAACAAGGAAATTTTCAAGGTGTATTTGTTATTTATTGCTGTGTAACAAATTAATCCAAAATGTAGTGGTTAAAAACACAAACATTTATTATTTCAGTGTCCGTGCATCCAGAATCTCAGTGTGGCTTAGATGGGTCTTCTGACTCAGGGTCTCTCACAGGCTGCAATTAAGGTGTCTAATAGGGCTGTAATTGGCTTGATAAGGGGCCTTAATGCTTTCCCAAGCTCACTCAAGGGGCTGTTGTCAGGATACAGTTCCTCATAGACTGTTGGTCTGGGTGCCTCAGCTCTTCACTAGCTGTTGACTGGAGTTCTCCAAATGAACAAAGCCACCATTCTTTAGGCATTATATGTCTGGACCAAATAAGCCATATGAGTGAAGTCTCTAGCACTCGGAGATTTTAAAGGTTTGTCCCCCTCTATCAAAAGCTGTCTATGAGGCTTATTTCTGCTTGGGTGAGCAAACCTTGTTACCTTCAGTGTGATCCTCAGACCACCCCTATTATATCACCAGGGAGCTTGTTAAAAACTAGAGAATC
>PVKE010013232.1:0-36831 GCA_004027555.1 Craseonycteris thonglongyai | reverse complement strand
GCAATACCGTACACACAATTCCCTCGTTAACCCTTTAACTCCTGAAGACGAGTATACACGTGGCCCAGTGCCTTTCCTGGGGGTCTGGAAACTCACTAACTCAATTCCGGCGATGTTTGCAAATGTGATGTGGCCTGCGTGAATCTTGCCTGTTGCACCAAATGGCCCATGTTTTCATTGAGTTTGACACCCCTGGCCTAAATCAATGACCATTATATGGCATTGTGCTCTACCACTACTGCCCAGTTACTTTGGATTCCTTGTGCCAAGAAACTAGCAAGAAAAGAAAAGAATAACCATACAGTCATAGGTAATTGATAGTGATCATCAGGAGACAGAATTCCTGTAACCCAGTGAGGGTAGAAAAGAATGCATTTTGCACCCAAGTGACACACTGAGAAATCTCTGGTACTTACTCCTTGCCTATCTAGAATGAAGATGAGAGAAATCTGGGCTTCTAGTTTAGAATGTGTATCAGGGGGGCAGATTGTGGCTTGAGACCAGGTGAAGCAGTGAGGGCTATAGTTTGTCCCAGCAACATTTCTCTCAAAAGTTTTCCCAGGAGGGGAAGCTGGGATGGCTCAGTGGGTTAAGCTCTCACTTTGCAGCCCTGGGGACTGAGGATCGAATCCCGGTCTGGGCCCGTGTGGACCCATATGCTGAACTGGGGAGTGCCCCCAGTTCAGTTCTTGCCGGGGTGAGAACCCGGCCCAGTTCCTGCCCTGTGCAGCCCCGTACTCACCTGTGGAATGTAACTATGTGGAAAAACCAATGATGTGCAACTGTGAAAACTGTTCTGGGCCCTCCCCCTTCTCTCTGTCTCTGTATCTCTCTCTCTCTCTCTCTCTCTCTGTCAAAAACAATAAAAATAAACCTTTAAAAAAAAAAAAGTTTTCCCAGGAAAAGAGATCATTCAGAACACTGGATCTGTTCCCAGATGGAGTGGATTGCCTATGCAAACAAAGCAGATCTAAATGGTTCAAGGGGTAGACTGTAGTGGGTGCTGTGGTGGGCCACACTGAATTAACACTTCAGGACAGTGGAACTAATTTTCTCAGCTGTCAGAAGTATTGACTGCCAGTGTCTCACAGCTGAATATTTCTGTAGAAATTGCTTTGGGCAAAAGAGGGCTGCCTTGCCCAAGATTGTGTCCCCACTCTGTGGCACCCATATTCAACAACTAGTCAATATAGGAATACCAACATCAGTTTCCTTGCCTCAATTTGAGCTAATATTCTACCTCCAAAGCTGCCATGGGATCAACTGAGTACTCTGTTACAAACTACTTTGCAGTTCAACTCTTCCATCTATCCTAGCCCTTCCTTCCTCACTCCCCCTACGGATGTTGTTCCTGAGATCATTCCCCAAAAAACCTGCACACAAATCTCTGCCTCACAATCTGTTTCCTGGGAATGTGACCTAGAATTACTCTTGAGGCTCTCACTCTCCCCGTCTCCTTTGAAGCTATGATGTAGGATATACAACCTAGGCTTTGACAAATAGACATTGTTACTTTAGACTTTGAATCAGGAGTTAGATGTTGCAGATAGAGAACCACAGCACATGCTCTTTGATGTGTTAGTGGTTACAGCCTGGCTCAGTTCTCCAGGAACACAGAAATATGTGTGGTGGAAACTGTGGTGTACAATGCCAGCCATGGCAAATGTCTTGCCCCTACCATTCTGCAACATGCTTTTTGCATTTTTTAATCTTTCACTCTTCTTTCAACATTTAATTAATTGGGGGATGCTGGGATGGCTCAGCGGGTTGAGTGCTTGGCTTGCAGCCCCGGGGTTGAGGACCAAGTCCTGGCCTCAACCCATGGAGACCCATATGCTGAACTGGGCTGTTTCCCATGTGGGAGGCCCCCAGCCCAGTTCCCGCCTTGCGCAGCCCCGTGCCCACCTGTGTGGAATGAAATTATCTTGAAAAATGATGACATACACTATGGAGACTGCTCTGGGCCCTCCCCTTCTCTCTGTCTCTCTGTCTCTGTCTCTCTCTCTCTGTCAAAAACAATAAAATACAATCTAAAAAAAAACATTTAATGAATTGTACATTTTATATAAGCACAAAATTTTTACTATATTGTTTATGAAATATATATGTATATACAGCAGACTCTCAGTTAACCAGTTCCCATGGGGATGAGTAGATTCTGGATAAATATAAGTAGACTCTCCATTAATCAAAACTCAAGCAACTGGCACATATACACACACATACACATATGTAAATATATATATATACACATATGTATGAGCACATACATATACGTATACATATACAATATACACACTCATACACATATACATATATGTATGCACATATACAATTAGCTCATCTCCAGAAAACAGCACTGCTCACTGCTTGGTGGGTATTGCCTGAGATTTCTTTTTTTGTGGCCAATATTCCTTTCATAATTTGGAAAAATAATAGATTAATACTATTTTAAAAACAAGATGACAATGAATGAGACTGAAAACTAATTACCAGAATTTGGTTAATCACAAGGCTCTTGGCAGTAAAAGTTAACTCCTTTTATCAATACTGGGTGCGTCTAATGGAAGTGGACTTCAAGAAACTGGAATACTTTTAAAGTTATAATAAGAAGAGAATGGGGGTGTGGCACAGTAAAGAGAGGGCATCAAGTACATGGTGATGGAAAGAGAACTGACTCTGGGTGGTGAGCACACAATGCAATGCATAGACGTGGTAATGTAGAATTGTACACCTGGAAACCATGTAATTTTTACCAACCAGTATCACCCCAATAAATTTAATAATAATAATAATAAAAAGAGGAAAGCGCTAGAGTGCCACCTCCTCTTTCAAAATCAAAGATAAAAGAAAATAAAGTATATGCAGTTTTGCTAGGAACAGTAACAAACTGACCAGAAGCCAGAAAGTCTATAATAATCTGAGAAAAAAATGTGAGCTTGTTAGAGGAAAATACTAAATAGTATGACATATTTTGATAAATTATCATCTCTTCTATACTTCCACCATGTTCAGGTTTCCCTAGTTGGACCAAAAGTGTCCTTTATAGCTAACTGATTTATCTATATAATCAGGACAAGACAAGGCATCTTGTGGTTCTGTTTCCTTTTCATGGACAAGGAAACCAAAGCTTCATGATACTAAGTTGACTTGTCTATAGAGTTCCATATTAATTATCAGAACCCAAATGCAAACCCAAATCCTCATGACTTCGATTTACCATGTCCTCCATCTTGAGAACCATAGGAAAGATGGGTTTATTGCACAACTTTATTTTCAAAATCCAAAGAATGCTCATCATTTATTAGTGTGATTCAGTGGGATTTTTATAGCTGAAAAAATTCTTTAGCTTATGAAATGAGTAGGCTGTGCATGCTTGCTCAGATATTAATCCATCTATAAAATAATTTTTTAAGATTTATTATATTGGATTTGACAGAGAGAGACAGAGAGAAGGGGGAGGGCCCAGAGCAGTCTCCATAGTTATACATCATCAGTTTTTGACATGATTTTATTCCACACAGGTGGGCAGGTGCCGTACAGGGTGGGAACTGGGCTAGGAGTTTCTTGCATGGGAGACACAACCCCTTGAGCCAAGGGCTGATAAGGGGTGAGAACCAAACTGGGAGCCTTCCACATGGGAAGCAAACCTCAGTTCGGCATATGGGTCCACATGGGCTGGGGCCTGGATTTGATCCTCAGTCCCCAGGGCTGCAAAGCGAGTGCTTAACCCACTGAGGCATTCTGGTTTCCCCATCCATAAAATAATTTAACTCTATATTTGCAAAAAGATTAACTGTTTTAACTGGGAAAATTCATTATGACCATACGGTATTTGTCATGAACAGACATGTAGCAATGTGAACAGAACTTCAACTGTATGAAAGCTGGTGTTACATGCCAGGAAACTTTTGGACTACCTGGAAGGAATATTTATTCCTTCAAAAATGGTTACCCCAAAAAATGCCATTTGGGAAAACTTTTTCTGCTGTGTGAAAGAAATCCAAAACAAAAAAAGTAAATACCCTTGAAATTTGCAGTCAAGGTAAGGACAAAACAAATCCATCCTCCTCACCGCCCTCACTGCTCCCATTCATGGTCTATTATCCGAACAACTACCAATGGTTGCTCCAAAAAAATTATCCCAGATTAGAACAAAAAACATTTGTTATGCTTGGTAATTTATTTGTCAGTTTGCAGATGATGCTAAAATGTGTGATCACATAGTCAAAAAGAAATGCAGACATATTCTACTTACTAGAAAATAACACTAGTATTTTTTTATTGTTTTTGTCAGAGAGAGAGAGAGAACGAGAGAGAGAGAGAGAGAGAGAGAGAGAGAGAGAGAGAGAGAGAGAGAGAGAGAGAGAACTGAACTGGAGGAACTCCCCAGTTCAGAACTTGGGTCCACACGGGCCGGGGCTGGGATTCGATCCTTGGTGCCCGGGGCTGCAAAGTGAGCGCTTAACCCACTGAGCTATCCTGGCTTCCCCAACACTAGTATTTTAATTAGCAACACAAAATTGGGCTCAATAGTTTTATATTGACATTCTATGTTCCCATTCTATCACATTTTTGTGTGTCTCTTAACTATTGTTAAAGTATCATCAAGAGAATAATAAAGGATATTTTGAAAATAGTCAGGGAAATAACCCACTTTCTCTACCACATGAACACATTTTTATTTTCCTTGAAGACTTCATTTATGTGTATAATTGCAATGGTCTGGTACCAACTGTTTTGTATGTGCTGTTTTTTGCTTAGCATTATCTGTGTTACTAAGTTGCTCTCTTAAATCTATGAAATTTAAAGAAGGTAGAATTTGAAAGAGGTGTTAAGCATTTATATATCTATATATGTGTAGATATATAGACATACAAGTTCTGACAATTAAGTTCATGAACTTGCCACTGTGCACTTATATCTGCAGAACTGTACAAACAAATCAGTAAAGTTTTATTACCTTGATATATCAGTGTCTCATAGCTGTGTTCATGTCAAAGTGTAGCAGTGTCTTGCTGAATGGTGTTCATTATTATTGTTGCCTGTTTTTGTGTACTGTCATAAGAATGTCAAAGCTAGAATTAAAGCAATGAATAAACACTAAATTTCTTGTTAAACTCAGCAAAAATGGAAGTGAAATCAGGGACATTTTAGTGCAAGTTGATGGGGATAATACCATGAAGAAAATGTCAGTGTAAAAATGTTAAAAGTTTTTCTTTTCTTTTTTTAAAGATTTATTTTATTGTTTTTGATAGAGACAGAGGAAGACAGAGACAGAGAGAGACAGAGAGAAGGGGAGGGCCCAGAGCAGTTTCCAGAGTTGTATGTCATCAGTTTTCAACATGGTTTCATTCTACACAGGTGGGCGGGGTCTGCACAAGGCAGGAACTGGGCTGGGGGCCTCCCACATGGGAGGCACATTTCTTCAAGCCAGGGGCTGAACCAGGGGGCAAGAACCAATCTGGGGGCCTCCCGCATGGGAGGCACACCCCAGTTCAGCATATGGGTCCAGGATTTGATCCTTGGTCCCTGGGGCTGCAAAGCGAGCACTCTACCCCCTGAGCTATCCCAGCTTCCCCTAAACGTTTTTCTGAGGGGAGAGAAAGGGCTGCTGATAAAGAGAGATCAGAGTGGCAGTAAAGAGCAGAACTGATGAAAACATTGCAAAATTTTTTCAAATTGTGCGTCAAAATCATCAGCTGACTGTGAGAAGCATAGAGACCAAGTAAACATGATAGAGAAACAGAAAAATCTGAACTGAAAATCTTGGCATGAGAAAGGTGTGTGCAGAAATGGTCCTGAAGGAGCTCATTGATGAACAAAAGCAAAGGAGAGTCAAAGTGTGCCAAGACCTTTTGGAGATGCAAGACGATGCTTTGTGTCATGTTATCACTGGTGATGAAACATAGGTGTAGCAATATGACCATGTAACAAAGTGTCACAGTGCACAATGGAAGCCAGCCAATTCTCCATGGCCAAAAATGTTTCACCAGTCCAAATTGAATCAAAACGATGTTGCTAACCTTTTTGATATCAGTGGGATTGTTCATTATGAATTTCTACCAACTGGATAGTCAACCAAGTTGACTATTTGGAAGTGCTGAAAAGGCTGCATGAAAAAGTTAGATGAAAACGACCTAAACTTTTTGCCAACATACATGGCTTTCGCATCATGACAATGCACCAACTCACACAGCACTGTCTGTGAGGGAGTTTTTAGCCAGTAAACAAATAACTGTATTGAAACACCCTCCCTACTCACCTGATCTGGCCCCCAATGACTTTTTTCTTTACCTAAAGATAAAGGAAATATTGAAAGGAAGACATTTTGATGACATTCAGGGCATCAAAGGTATTACAACAACTGCTCTGATGGCCATTCCAGAAAAAGAGTTCCAAAATTTGCTTTGAAGGGTGGACTAGGTGCTGGTGTCAGTGTATGCTTCCCTAGGGGAGTACTTCAAAGGTGACCATAATGACATTCAGCATGCTCTTCTTTCCTTCTTGTTTTACTGTGCTTTTTCTTGGAATCATTCTCCTTTTATTGAAAGAACTCTAATGTTTCTTTCAGAGGAGAGGTTCGCTGGTAATAAATTCCTATAGTTTTTGTTTATCTGTAGTTGCCTTTATTTTGCCTTCATCTTCATTTCAGCACCTCTATTTTCACTGGATATTATGTTCTGGTTTGACATTTTTCTCAATACTTAATTGCCATTCTATTGTTTCCCTTGAAAAGTGAGCTATTGTTCTTTTTTTTTTCTTTTTTTAATTTAATCCTTTTTTTAAAAAAGATTTATCTTTATTGTTTTTGACAGAGATACAAAGACAGAGACAGAGAGAAGGGGGAGGGCCCAGAACAGTCTCCATAATTGCACATCATTGGCTTTTCTACATAGGTTCATTCCACAGGTGGGCATGGGGCTGCACAGGTCAGGAACCAGGCCAGGGTCCCACCCCGGCAAGAACCGAATTGGGGGCACTCCCCAGCCCAGCACATGGGTCCGCACCAGCTGGGGCTGGGATTCGATCCTCAGTCCCCGGGGCTGCAAAATGAACGCTCAACCCACTGAGCCACCCTGGCTTCCCCAATTTAATCTTTTTAAAAAGATTTTATTTTATTGTTTTGACAGAGAGAGAGACAGAGAGAGAGACAGAGAGAAAGGGGAGGGCCCAGAGTAGTCTCCACAGTTGTATGTCATCAGTTTTCAACATAGTTTCATTCCATACAGGTGGGAGCAGGGCTATGCAGGAGGAACCGGGCCGGGAGCCTCCCAGATGGGAAGCACGCTCCAGAGGAGACCAAACTGGGGGCCTCCCACATGGGAGCACACCCCAATTCAGCATGTGGGTACACATGGGCCAGGGCTGGGACTTTATCCTTGGACCCTGGGACTGCAAGGTGTGTACTCAATCACCTGGGCCATCCCGGCTTCCTCGTGAGCTGTTATTCTTAATGTGAGTCATCCATTGGGTTGTTTTTAAGATTTTCTTTTGCCTTTGGATTTCAGCAATTTGACTATATGTGTCTGGATGTGTTTGTTTTTATCATGCCAGCATCTGTTGAGCTTCCTAACTTAATATCTTTAGTCAGTGTTGGAAAATTTCCAGCTGGAATCTTTACTTCTGCCTCATTTTATCTCTCCTTTTCTAGACTATAATTAAATGTAAGTTAGGCATTTTCACTGTGTTCACATGTATCTTATTCATTCTTCTGTTTTTTTCATCCTTTTTTCTCTGTGCCTCAATCTGAGAGATTTTCTACTGACTGCTTATGGTAGCCATAATAATATGGCTCCCATGAACTTTGTCTTCTAGGGTTACTCCTGTAATTATGTTATGTTACATATGTGTAGACATATATTTTCAACACTTTTGGATTATATACCAAGAAGTGGGATTGTTGGGTCATATGGTAACTATGTTTAACCATATGATGAAAGTAGGTGCATCATTTTACATTCCTACCACAGTGATGAGGTTTCCAATTTTTTTACATCCTCATCAAGACTTGTTAGTATCCCTCTTTTAGCCATCCTAATGAATGTGAAGTGGTTTCTCATTGTGGTTCTGGTTTGCCTGTCTAAGATAGATAACCATTTGAACCACTTTTTATATGCTTGTTGGCCATTTGCTCACCTGCTTTGGAGAAATGTCTATTCAGATCCTTTGCCATTTTAAAACTGGGTTATTTATCCTTTTATTATTGATGCAAATCCATTATTAGGAAAATGATTTGTAAAAGTTTCCTCCCATTCTATGGGATTTGAAATTTGAGAACATTATGAAAGTACAATGAAAATGGAGGCATGAGTGTGCAACAGAACCTCTAACATGTCTAACAACTGCACGCATTCATTATCAGTTTGAAATGCATGGTAAATCGAAACAGCGTGTACAGCAATACAAGTGGACACTTTGGTCAATGTTGCTCAAACAGTAATTCGCCATAATCAGAGTGTCTGGATGCTGATAGTAACCACTTTTTTTTTTATTTTAAATCTCTAGGGTGTGAAACATTTATATATTTTTATTTATTTATTTATTTTTGACAGAGAGAGAGACAGAGAGAGAACTGAACTGGGGGAGCTCCCAGTTCAGCATATGGTTCCACACGGGCCGGGGTCGGGATTCGATCCCTGGTCCCCGGCACTGCAAAGTGAGCACTTAACCCACTGAGCCATCCCGGCTTCCCTGATAGTAACCACTTTGAGCACCTCTTGTAATTGCAGAAGTCAAACATGACTTGTATTCATCTTTTGTTATAGGTATATGTTAAGTGTTACAATTTTAATACAGTTTTTTCCTTTCTTAAAATGTGTTACATTTTTTTTGGCACCCTCTGTAAAATTGCTTCTGTCGGTTGTAATACGTCTTAGCAGATTCCACTTTAGGTTGCACTGAATGTGTCTTCTCAACTTCTTTGGTAATAGTCTCACTTGTAGCTATTTCACAGACTTACTCATGAAGGCCAGTTCTTCAGTCACTTCAAATTTGACTCATAAACAATAACTGAATTGTATCATCAATGTACCGTTATGTCAATTCATCAAAAGCCAAGGAAAATCACTTGAAACCATTTGCCTTGCTTTCTTGTGTCATCCTTATGCAGGGGCCATGCTAATCTTCTCTGTATTGTTCCAATTTTAGTGTTTGTGCTGCCGAAGCAAGCACTGCCTTGCTTTCTAATTGACTATTGATGTTGTTCCCAGTGTCCTCGGTTCCTTAAGGCTTAAGCAATACTAAAAAGCTAATAGTCCTAGCAAGTTTATTTTCTCTAGACTCATGTTTGTGGCTACTGTCATCAATACAATTTAATCAACTCACCATGGGTAAATAGCTTTCTTTGCTTGACTAACAAATGATCCTCTAGGAAACTTACTTTGTGAAGAAATTTTTCTGTAATACTATTTTCAATTTTCTAATTTTCCGAACCCTTTTGTCTCGGTTGGGAAAATTGTGGGGAGTGCTCAGTCTTGTGATGTTGATATACAAGGGCTGTCTGGAAAGTATCCAGCCATATAATATGAAAGACAAAGACATTTCTGGTTGGATTTTTTTCTGGACAGTCCTCGTATATACATTTAGTCTAGCTGGTAGTGTTGCATAATAAACTAAATGCTTTACCATCTAATTTGATAATAAAATAATCAATACTCCACTATGCCTTAAAGTACAACATCCATAGTCTACTTTTCTTGTTCTGACATGATGGGAATGCATTTGATAATAAAATAAATGAAATAAAATGCCATGGTACCATAATATACATGACGCTTGAAACACTGCATCACTGCAATTTGAAGTGTGATAAGCAGAGGTATAAAGCAATGAGAGCACTGCTTACAGTCTTTATTGCAGCTTCTAAACTCTGGCATTATAGTGTGAAAGAAGCCATAGGCACTATGTGAACTAAGTGTGGCTAGCTTCCAATAAAACTTCCTTTATTAACAGTAAAATTTGAATTGCATATAATTTTCATACAATGAACTATTATCCTTTGATTTTCTTTGAACCATTTAAAAATGTAAAAAACATTCTTTGCTCACAGGCCCTACAGAACAGGCAGCAGACTATATTTTGCCTGCTCTAGACAGTTGCTTTTGTTTGGCCACTATGCCTGATGTTGCAAATCACCAAATGTTCAGAGGGGATAAAAAGCAGTAAATACGAACTCACTTCAATGGACATTTCTTCTCTTTGGTGTCTTGACTTCATACATCTTAGCTGATTTGGTTGATCCTAATGCCTTCAAATCAGCTGGGTGTTGTTTCATTTGGGTATTTTATCCAGCATTTATAGTTATTTTTGATAGAAGAGTCACTCTGACATCAGTACTCCATTAGAATGGAAAGTAAAATCTATATATGCGTATGTTCACTTTAATCCATTATTTTAACTCACTTTTATGAACCTCTTTTGGCATTGACAAACATATTTCTACACTGTTGTAGTTTTCACTGGATGAATGCATCATAATTTTATCTAATAATTCCCTATTTGGGGACATTGAGATGGTTCTAGCTTTTCAATGTGATGAAGACACTTCTGCAGGTTTCCTTCTGTACCCGGTTATTTCTTAGTATAAAAACCTAAAAGTGCCTAGAAGAGTCAAAGGTTCACACTTTTACATGTTTTCTATAGTTATTGCCAAACTTACTTTCAGCAATGTTACACAATGGCGTGCCCAGAAGCTGTACTTTTTCTCAGCACAGGGCTGCCAATGCTGGGTGTTGCCATTTATTTCTACCTTTGCCAATCTGATAGATGAAAAATGATAGCTCTGTGCTTTCAATATGCATTTCTTCGAGGTTGGTAGGTATGGTGAACTGATAATGGCTCCCTCCAAAGATGTGTTCCAGTATTAATCCCTGGAACCTGTGAATGTTACCTTATAAGGAAAAGGGGTCTTTGCAGATGTGATTAAATTAAGGCTCTTGAGTGGGGAGATTATCCAAGATTATCTGGGAAGGCTCTAAATGACAGCACAGTAGCAGTGTCCTTCCTTATAAGAAGGAGGCAGAAAGAGATTTGACAAAGAAAGGAGAAGGCAATGTGACCACAGAGGCAGAAATCAGAGTGGTGAGATCTCAAGGAATACACCAGCAACCACCAGAAGCCGAGAGACCAGGCATACATTCTCCCTAGAGCCTGAGGAGGGAATGGCCCTGCCAACACCTTGATTTTGATTTAGTGAAACTCATTTCGGACTTCCGGCCTCCATAGCAGCGATAGAACGCATTTCTGGTGTTTTAGCACACCAACTTTGCAGCGATTTGTTATAGCAACCATGCAAAACTACTACAATAGGCTTTTTATGTTTATGGACCACATGAAAAGCCTTTTGACTTTTAAAAATGTAAAAATAAAATGTCATGCAATAACATGAACAGTAAAATTCTATTTATGTGAAAGTAAATCTGATTATTTGTATATGTGTTTAATGTATACATGACTGCCTCGGAAAATATCTGGAAGGATATACACCAAACGAGTAAAAGGAGGGAGGTTAACTGGAGAGAAGAATGAAAAGGGGGAAGGGAGGGACTTTTACTTTTTGCTCAAGATACTACTCGAGATACATCTATATTGTTTGAAAAAGTTATGAAACTGTATTCATGTGTTAATTGTGTAAAAAATTAGATAAGGTATATCTCCTTGTTGTCAACAATAAAATATGTAGGAAGTAGAAAACAAAACTGTCTCTTTCCTCTCACCCATCCCCTTTCCCAGAAATATAATGATTTGGTATGCATCTTCTCAGACTTTTTTTTTTCCATGCAGAAACAAATATATGCATGCAATTAAAAAAATTAAAATGTGAGCGCCCTATATACTGTCTTTCCTCTAAGAATGTCTGTCCAAAATCATTCCAGGTCCATATGTGTAGGGGGTCTCATTCTGTTGAGCTGGTAAGAAAGACCCAGAACTCATTGAACAGACCCCTCTGTTGCTTTGAACTTTCTTGTATCTGTGACTTTGTCCAGATGTGGGGTGATTGCTTTAGAAAACTCCTCTGCTAGTTATGTTTAAAAGTTTTAGGAATTCCAGCAGCCTTCCAGACTGCTTTTAAAATATATGCTCTCACGAATAGTTCCCCGCTGTGGATGAAACAAGGTTCACTTTCGCAAACGTTCCCAAACTGGTTGGAGAGGGATGATATCTTTTTAAAAGATTTATTTTTGTTTTTTAAAAAATTTATTTTATTTATTTTTGACAGAGAGAAACAGAGAGAGAGAGAGAGAGAGAGAGAGAGAGAGAGAGAGAGAATGGGGAGGGCCCAGAGCAGTCTCCATAGTTGACATTAGTTTTCCATATAGTTTCACTCCACAGGTGGGCACAGGGCTGAGCAGGGCAGGAACTGGGTCGGGAGACTCCCGCATAGGTCCCGGCAAGAACTGAACTGGGGGCACTCCCCACTTCAGCATATGGGTCCACACAGGTCAGGCCGGGATTTGATTCTCTGTCCCAGGGCTCCAAAGTGAGTGCTCAACCCAATGAGCCATTCCGGCGTCCCCAGGATATTATCTTAATGTTATATTTCTGAACCCAAGAACCATGAGTTATTTGGTTAAGGACCAAAGTGCAGGACTATGGGGTGAAAGTGGCCTTCCGCACTTCAGGTGATTCTGGACACCTGAACAAGTTCAAAAATCTGGACTTCGGGTGGTGGGCACGTTAGAATCCCACAGGAAAGAGTAACAGAGGCCCACCCAGCATATCCCAGGGTGCCATAAATTTTCCTCATCCTCTGCTCTGTGCATCTGGCGAGGGCGACCAGGCCCTGCAGGGACCAGGCCCGGCGGGATCCAGGCGCGCTGAGGAACTCCAGGCAGCGAGTGTCGCCGGCTAGTCTGTGTGACCGAAACTTTCCCACAGGGGGCAGTGCCGTCTGCCAGCGCGCCGCTATGGTGGGAGTGGGTGTGGAATCGGTGCGGAGTTCTGGGCGTTCTTTGGAAGAAAGTTAGGGGCTGTCTAAGGGTGGGGGTAGGACTCTTAGCAGTTCGGGCGGGTGGGGGAAGGGCCCCCGGTGGGGCGCAGGGGAGAGGAGCCATGGCGAGTCGGGGGGGGGGTGCCCTGGGCGCGCAGCAGGGAGGCGTAGCCCCCGGAAGGTGTGAGCGAGCGGTGTCTAAGTGTAAATGCGAGTGTGTGTGCGCGCCGGAGCTGGCGGGGCTCCGTGCGGCGCGCGGGTGTCAGCTTGCAGCCGGGCTCCTCCCTCCGGCCCCCCTGCCCAGCCCCGTGGGCCCTCCTTCCTGCCCCGCTCGCCCCTCCCCGGCGGGCCAGGCGCTGGGACACCCCGGCGGAGCAGGCGGCAGCAGCGAGTTGGGGAGCCCTGGGCTCCGTGCTGCCGGAGGGGCCCGAGCCGATCGCCCCCCGCTCTGCCCGGCCACGCCGGCCCTGCTTCCCGCCGGGCCACGCCCTGTCAAACTTTGTTGCCGTGGCCCGAGCGATCGGAGCGGCGGGCGAACCGGAGGGAGCGACGCCGGGCCGGGCCGGGCTGGGCGCGGGCGGCGCGGGGCTCGGAGAGCGGCGGCCCCGGCCCGCGGCCCCACCATGCCCCAGCTCGGCGGAGGCGGCGGCGGTGGCGGGGGAGGCAGTGGCGGCGGCTCGGGCGCCGGGGCGACCAGCGGAGGGGACGATCTCGGAGCGAACGACGAGCTGATCCCCTTCCAGGACGAAGGGGGCGAGGAGCAGGAGCCGAGCAGCGACAGCGCCTCTGCACAGCGGGACCTGGACGAGGTCAAGTCATCCCTGGTCAACGAGTCCGAGAACCAGAGCAGCAGCTCGGACTCGGAGGTAAGGAGGCTCCGGCGGCCGACCCCCAAGGACCCCGGCTCGGCGCCCGCTCACCCGCCCTCGCCTTTGTGTCTCCTCTGCAGGCGGAGCGGCGCCCGCAGCCCGCTCGGGACGCCTTCCAGAAGCCGCGGGACTATTTCGCCGAAGGTACGTTCCCGGGCTCCGCGGCGCTCCGCGCCTCCGCGGGCCGCCCCCGGCTTTGCGCACTCGCGTGGCGGTGGCCCTGCTCTCTGCCCTGCTTGGCGGCAGCGGTCCTGGGCGCGTGCGGGCGGGGGGGCGGCACTGGGGTCCCGGGGCCCCGGCCCAAGTGCTGTCGCGGGGGCCTGGTCTCACCCCCCTCTTGGTCTTGCCCGCAGTGAGAAGGCCCCAGGACGGCGCGTTCTTTAAGGGCCCCCCGTACCCTGGGTATCCATTCCTGATGATCCCGGACCTGAGTAGCCCTTACCTCCCCAACGGACCCCTGTCTCCCGGAGGAGCGCGCACGGTGAGCGCCTGTCCGGCAGCGCCGGGGGGCGGCGGGGAGGCCCCGCCGGCGACGGGGTGGGGGAGGGGGCCGTCCCGGAGGATCCCGGGCAGAACTTGTTTGCAGGGTTTTGAATGACTGTGGCGGCCGAGCGTTAGGCTGCGCTGGCCGTTGCCTGGATGAAAGTAACGTTCCTTTAAATTCTTTTCTTTTGCTGGGGAGAGGCTTTCGGGCCCACTTCTGGGGTCTCCCTTCCAAAATGTTTTGCTCGCGCTGAAGGAAAACTTGGAGTTGTGCCGGCTGTGGAGGGCATGGGGGAATCTCGCTCTCCTTCCTGGAAGTGGCTCAGCTTGTTCTGGCAGGAAGGCAATGGGCCGGGGGCGACGTTGCCCCACCCCACCCCCACCTCAGCTTCACTGGGCGGCTGCAAGTTGGTTCCTAAGCAGCCCAGCATTCGTGGCGGGCTATTCATACCCTATTCTCCCCACTCTCAGCTCTCGCAAAGGGGGCCTCAAGTTTTCGGTGGAGCTCGGGATTTTAAACTCGCAGAGAGGATTGCAGGGCAACTCGTGGCTTTCTTCAAGTTGAGAAACTTGGCTTTTTTCCCCCCTTTGTTGCCGACCTTTCTCATTTAAAACGAGCGCTGCGACACTTTAAACCTGTTAATGGGCGCGCATTGTGTGTTGTGCGCTGGTATTTAGAGCCGTGATTAAGCAAATTGACCGGGCCCCAGACGAAGACGTGCAAATGAGGGCGGATTCCATCCCCCCTTCCCTGGCTCTGAACTCCTGCCCCCCGCGTCGCGAGGGGCGCAGTCCGCAAGCTGGCCAGCCTTTGTCCCCCTAGGCGCCACTCCATCCAGGCCCCCTGCCCTGGTGCTGGGTCCGAGGGCAGAACCTAGGTGGGCACCCCTGGGACGCCGCGCGCGTCTGTTCTCTGCTTCCCGCCCAGCCTCCCAGCGCTGGCCGGTTCATACTTGATTGGGGGCTGGAGATACTGGCGCCTTAGGAATAGGGCCGGACAAACTCACTTTCTGCACAACCTGTCCTTCAACAATGACCATTATTAAAGGGCCGCCTGAGACACGCTCGGGCTGAACGGATCCTTGCTGTCAGGGTTGGTGGAGAGCCCAAGTATCTGCTGTGAATTCTGCCCAGCGGTGTGCCCTCCTGGCCAGTTGGAATGTGGGAGGCTCTGACCAACTGGGAGGGACCCCACAGCCCTCTCTCAGTTCCAGCAGGGAAGACCTGCTGCTTTCCCCCCTGCTTTGGAGCATCCCAGGAAGACCTGACTAAAAGTTGGATGTGGGCTGTTGCTTTTTCGCATTAATATTAAAAGGTGTGAGTGAAAGTTGAGCAATACGAGCAGCCACTTTGTTTAGGTTTTCACTGATTTCCTTCTATGTTTGCAGATGTAGCTCAGTTCTGAAAGTTTTGGTAGGGTTCCTGTAAAGTGTGTGTGAGAGGGTTATGCTACCAAAGTCATTTTCCCATGTAGATGTCTGGAAAGAGGAGTCTGGGAGGCATTAACATCTGCGACTGAGCCCTGACTGATCAGGTCCTGGTGCAGATAAAGTCACCAGACATGTCCCCAGTATGACCAATTATTTCCCTCCAGTGGGCTATTCCTTCCACCTACCCATTTCTCATTAGGGCATTTCGAATCCTGTTGGAATGAATGGTGGCCCTGACGACTGCCTGTCTTCACCCCCCAGGGAAGAAAGGCCTCAGTGGGACAGATTTTGTTCGTGTTGTCCCCACCTTCTGCCGCCTTCTACCACCCTTCCTTCTTTCTACCATCTTACATGTTTCTTTGCCTAAAAACTTCCAGAGGTGGGTTCTTGCTGGCCTTGAGGGTTCCTGACTACTGAATGCAAGCCTGTGTGGGATTCTTGGAGCCCTCTTTGGGGAAGCCGACCTTTCCTCTCTGCATGCTTCTGACCGCCTGTTTGTCCCTGCAGCTGTTGCCTGCCCTGGCCCATGTCACTGTTCTTGTTTCAAGCCTGACACTCGCTTCTCTCTGTTGATGCGATTATAAGGGACCTAGTATGTCCTGGTTCACTCTCATACGTACGTCTTGTCTCCCTGGTGAATTGCCCTTGCAGGAGTGAGTTCAATTCCCCCACTGTTTCTGTTCCTCTTAAGTGCCTGCCTGCTTACAAAGCCCACTGATACATAAGCGATGTTTCCTGCAGTCCAGTCAGGTCAGTAGAACCTGCTTTTTGACTCTATCCTTGGACATCATGGACTGTTAGGAAAGGAAGTGAGGAAACCCTTAAGCACTTGTCTAGTTTATAAGGGTCTGATGATGCTTTCCTCTGGATAATTATGTTAAGGTAATTAATGTGATTTTTTTTTTTTTTTTTTTTTTTTTTTTACTGTAGGCAAACTGTAGGCCCTCTGTTGAGGTCCCAGCTGGTAAAATGGATGTAGATACCATATTTTCCGGCGTATAAGACGACCGGGCGTATAAGACGACCCCCTAATTTTACAGTTAAAACGTAGGTTTAGGCCTATGTTCGCTGTATAAGACTACAGCCTCGGAAGTGGGGGGTAGTCTTATACAGCGAATATAGGCCTAAACCTACGTTTTAACTGTAAAATTAGGGGGTCGTCTTATACGCCCGGTCGTCTTATACGCCGGAAAATACGGGGTAGATATGGGCAGAGGAACGGGGAGGGAGGTGGCTGAAGTGGGGGTGGTGGTGCCTGGAATATATTATATAATTTGGTCTTTCTTTTGACATCCTAGGTCTGTTTTTGTTTCACTTCTAAATTTTACAGCTGTAGGCTTTGCTGCTCTACGACCTTATAAGTGGTATACAATTTGGTGATCTCAGTTCTCGGCTGCTCTAACACTTTCTGGAAATACCAAGCCAGCAGCAATTGGCTGGAATGTTTTCAGGGTGTTAATTGACCCTAGGAATAGCAAGCAGCCAGACTGCAACACCCTCGCCACTGGCATAATTCCTGCTGGGATGACTGGGGGGCTGGCCGGTCCTGCCTGTCCGGCCACCTCCTCCCCAGGCATTGCCTTTCCCCTCCACTCTGGTTTGGCTGGAAGGCTGGGAAGTGACCTCTTCCTGAGGCTCTTTAGAGAAGAGGTCCCCTTAACCTGGGGTGTGTGCCAAGCCGCCAAGCCATGATTCATTCCCATCTGGAGCCCTGGGGACCCTGTGGCCTATGAAGAGGAATAACTCACAAACCATCTTTCAGATAGTCACCCCGAAACGCTGCATTCATTCCTGAAAAGGCTTCACAAGTTTTCGAAAGAAACCACCTTGGTGCCATTGACTAGATTTTTGTTAGGAAAATGTAAGTAATACAGAAGAAAGTAGATGTCAAAAACAGTTTGAGTAATAAAGAGTCAAAAAGAAAATGTGGACTGTGGTTCAGCGAGCTCGCTACAAAGTGATGGAGAGTAGTTTGTGACCACAATTGGATCGCTAATGACATTTTGGAAAAGAACACCACTTCTAGGTAGATTGCTGAGGAAATCTGTAGTTTTCATGTCCAATTTATAAATTTAAGAGCTCCTCTTGCACAGCTTACGCACCATGTTGCTCACATTTTTTTCTAAGACCATCTCAGCTCAAGTTTCTGTAAGACATTGTTTTGTTCTCCAAATGTGTGCTTGTTTTCAAGTCCTTCATATTTCACTGCTTCCCATGGGCAGTTTTGCCAGTATCCTTGGTGCTTCTGTTTCCTTTCTGACACAAAGAACCGAAGCAGAAATCTTGGTATGTGTAGAAAAGTTGTCAGTTTTTAGGAGTTATATGTAAAAGCTAAAGAAACCCTTTTCTTTCGGAAGATCAGTATAAACATGCTGTTTTTGGTAAAATTCTTTTAAGCCATTTCATCTAAATATAACTTATGTTCCATTTTTTTTTTTTTCTAAATATAACTCCGGGTTTAATGAGGGCTTTTCACATGGAACACGCTTGTTTGAGGGCCCTGCCTGTGTTGGATTGCTGGGTGACAATTGGTAACAAACCCTGTCAGTCTTTTTTGGGGGGGGCAGGGGGTGTGGATTGGGCAGGGCATACTTGCTTGCTTTGTTATAATTTTAGAAAGTTATAGGTTGGTCTCATTCTTCATTCATCTCACTTCTATGGATCCTTGAAGAAAAGTAGGCTAACATGCACACACTCATGTATATGCATACCCACCAAATCTAACCTTTATTTAACAGAGTGTTTCAACCTTCACAGTTATGTACAAATTTAACAAAATTTATGGCATAGAAAAGAATTTAAATGATTAACTCATTGGAAAAATCTGTAGTGCAAAGATCCTACTTCTATTCCAATTTAGAGCCAGCCTTGATTTGATAAAGTGGGGAAATTTAGGTTGGCATCCTTAAGATTAAGTTGTAACTTCTTACCTTTATCTGATATTTATTGGGGACCCATCATTGAGCAGTGGCTGAGGGGCTATGGAAAACAGGATGAATTAGAACCTAACTTTGCTCTTAAGAATTAAAAAAATTGGGAAAGCCGGGATGGCTTAGTGGATTAAGCACTCGCTTTGAAGCTCTGAGGACCGAGGATCGAATCCCAGCTCTGGCCCAGGTGGACCCACATGCTGAACTGGGGAGTTCCCATAGTTCAGTTCTCTCTCTGTCTCTGTATCTCTCTCTCAGTCAAAAATAAAATAAAATAAAAATAAAAATTTATAAAAAGAAAGAATTAAAAAAATTGAGTTAGGAAGAAGTAATGCTGGTACAAACCACTAATAGGAAGTTGTGTTAACAGTCCATAAAGTTCAAAGAAGAATTTTGAGAATAAAGAGTATAGAAAATTTGTATTGGGCTAGGATGATCCAGGAAGGCAGGTCAAAGTTATTTTAAACGAGTCCTCAAAACTCAGTCATTCTTGAATTCACAGCAATTCTCGTTAAAAATAGAAAATGTAAACAGTACAGAGCAATTTAGAGGGAAAAGTGGAAGTCTCTTTCATCCTCATCTTGGAGCTGAAGCCAGCACAGTGAGAGCAGAGGCATGGAGGAAGAGGAAACTGTTGGGGGTAATGCACGTTACTGTGCCTGGAAGGATAAGGGGCCAGACCGTGAAGGCAAGTGAAGGAATCTGGTCTTATTCAAGAAGCAGCCAAGAATCATCAGAAGTTATACTGGGAAGTGATACAACTCTTCCATGTGCTTACAAAGGTAATAGTGATTGCGGGTAGAGGACCTGGAAGGAGCTAGAATGGTTAGACTTACAGGAGTCCAGGGTGAGAAGAAAAGGGCTTAAGAGTTGCCAAATAAAGAGGAAGGGAGAGACGGATGGTTGGTTGAATTTATGCAGGGAGGGGCAATACCAGAGGCAGAGGTAGCTGATGTCACACTCAACTCGTGATGTCTAAACCTGGTGACCTGGGGGAATGGCTTACAAGTGTGTCCCTGGCCTGCCATCTTTTGTATCTCCAGTGCTGGACAGATGCTTGAGGCTCTCACTTGGACAAACTACTAAGTTTCATTGGAGACACATTGGGTTTGAGGGGCTCTTGAGGATTTGAATAGTTGAAACTACAGCAACTGGATGGTGCAAGGGAGCAAGAGAAGAAGGGGTAGGATGCCCAGAGCAGAGAAGTCACTGGAGGAGGATGAAAAGGAGCACTTGCCAAAGTGGGAGGACAGCTGAGGTACCGTGACATCTGGGGAGCAGGAAGGAAAGGAAAGGGGAGGGGCAAACTCCATGTCAGATGCCACAGAGAGGGGGAAAGAAGACGGGGCAGTCGGGAGGAGCTTTGGGAATTCATTAATTTGGAAGTTATTGGTGTCCACAGACAGAAGTACTCCAGGGAAGTGGTGGTGATGAAGGTAAGGAGGGAGAGACACTATCTTGGGTGCCAAGGCACTGTTCCTTGTACTGGTCCTGGTTGTGGCCCATCCCTCCCTTGCTCCTCAGCCAGAAGCTAAGGCCAGATTCCCAAAGTGGCGAACAGCCTCCTCTCTCTACCCCCCGTGTACCTCACACATTTCACGTTCTACGTTACGCAGTAACCAGGAAGATGTTGAAACACCAGGCTCTAGACAACCGGTTATTGGCTGTGGCATCAAGAGGGAAGAGAAGAGCCATAGGCTTTGGAAAGTATATTTAGGATGCTGGAGAGGGAGCTTATCTGTAGGGGCAATAGGGTAGGTAGAAGATGAATGGGGAAGAAGAGATGAGACTGAGAATTTTGAGAAGCAGGCAGTCTCTGCTTTCCTTGATGGACGGCAGGTGTTGCTTTCCCAATTTCGCAGACTAGTCCAAGAGTTGAAGATGAGGATGTAGAAAAATGCAGAGGTGCAGTTGGAAGAAATTGAGGGGAGCGTGCATTGGATGGCTCGATGGCTTTGAGATTTCTCAGTAAAACCAAGGGTTTGGAATTTGGTTGGCAGTAGTAAGACTACAGGCCCTTTCTCTGCACCCCCAATATAAAGCTAAAAATGTTGGGAACCTTTCAGCTACATGTCAATGAAAACTTTGTTCATTGATTCAAAGACAACGACATACTTGGGGAAATTATTCTCTTTTCATTGTCTGGAGCTGGCTGATTTTGAAGGGGGAAAGAAATGGAAATCAAAATACTGCTCATTTGGGGAAGCGCTGGGATGGCTCAGTGGGTTAAGCACTCACTTTGCAGCGCCTGGGACCGGGGATCAAATCCCGGCCCCAACCCGTGCAGACCCATATGCTGAACTGGGGAGTGCCCCCAGTTCAGTTCTCTCCCTGTCTCTGTATCTCTCTCTCTGTCAAAAATAAATTAAAAAAAAAAAAAGTTAAAAAAAATACAGCTCATTTGCAGTCAGGGCAGATATTGAGATGTGATAACGTAATTGGGGATGGGAAGGGACCAACCGCTTAGAAGCACGTAGAAAACTGCCTCAAATTGGCTAATCTAATAATATATTTTTGGAGGAGGTTTTTCTATGTCCTGTGTTTCATTATCTTTTCTCAAACTGCGTTGGATTTAGGGAACAATGCAATAAATGAATGGCAGTTTCCAAAGCTCTGGCACTCGGGAAAGAATGGAACACAGGGCAGTGCAGGACCACCAGGCACTATGCTGCCCAGTGACCGCCTCTGGGGTCCTTCCTGTACAGCTGCTTTCTGAGATTCACAGGTGTTAGAGATGCTCTGAGTCACCTCAATTGATAGGTACCTTTAAGGTTCAACGTACATTTCAGAATCCTAAATCTTTCCCTTTCATTATGTGTATAGCCTATAGATTTTCATGGGAAAATGAACATTCGTTTAGAAATACACTTCAAAGTTTGAAAATTATAAAAATATTTTCCCTAAACATGGGTTTTTCAAGAGTCTTTGTGGAAGTGATGAGGAGTGTGAACTCTAGTTACTTGGAGGACAGGAAATGGGCTCACACTCATGTTCTCAAACTGTCACAGTTTTAGAAATTGTTTCAAGAGGAAGGACAAGGTCCCAAGTGTTCACCCTAATAGTAGAAAATAAACATAAATATAAAAAAAAATTCACAAAAGGAAAAAAAAAACCTACAAATGACTTCAATCTCCCAAGTAGTCCAAAAAATGCTACTAAAGAATTTATTTTGGCCAACCAAAGTATAAAACTTTTCATTGCTGGCAAATGGGTTGTGAAGTGGGTGCTCTCACTCTGTTCTTAGAGGGTGTTAATAGTCCCACTCCATCTGGAAAGCACTTGACAATGACCACCAAAGCCTTAATATTTTTCCTAGCTTCTGACCTAGGAAGTAGGTACTTGTTATTATTTCATTGTCATGCAGACAGGCTTGTAGAGGTCAAGTATCTTGTCCAAGGTCACACTAGTAATTGACAGCACGAAGATATAAATTTGGTTGTGAGTCCAAAGTCTAGGTCTTGCCATCCCACCCTGGTGACGTCATGCAAATGCCTGATACAACCAGCTCCTCTAGGAAGAAGGGCAGCTGACCTTTGTGTCCCAGGTCAGAAGTCCTGATGTGTTAGCAGTTGGGGTAGATGGTAGGGTAGGTAGGTTTGTTCCAACTTCACAAGGTGAACCTGAGAATGAATCTTCCCAAGCGAACAGTGGTTAGGTCAGTGGCTGTGGTTTAAGTTGTTCCTCCAGTTAATGCACTCCAGTGGAGTAAAATAACTGAGTGGGTGGCCCCAGGAACTTCACCATGTTACCCTGCTTCAGAGGAAGAAGGTGGTCATCTGCTAACATTTGAACTTTTGGGGGTTGGGGACTGTTTTTTCTGGTTGAAATCAGTGAGGGTGTGAAGAATACACACGTGTGTCTTGAGGATGAAAGAAGGCAGGAGTGAACTGGCTCACTGCTCCTGCCATTTGGATTACAACGTAGTTTGGTTAACAGAGCGAGCCCTGGTAAACCCAGTGTGCAGACATTTCCTTATTGTTCATTTTACCAAATATTTTGTAAATTGGTTGCTTTTCAAAGTTCTCTAAGTTAAAAATCAGTCCTAATCACTACAACTTTTTAAGTAGATTGACTATTAAAGAAACGTACACAGAATTGCAGAGAATGTATTAATGTGTGTGTAAGATGGTTGGGAATTAGGACAGGAATCAGGTAATTCAGTGCTTTTTCCTTCATTTCCCAAATTATCTTTCAGGTGGTCTCTTTCTGAAACAGGACGCATGTTGGAAGATTAATAAGAAGGCTTCTGAATATGGTTGAGGGGAGGTATTTGGGGTCCTAGTTAAGCCCTCCTGGATATCTGGATATTGCAAGGTACTAAATCTTAGATAAATGTCTTATGCCTCATAAAGTGAATGGGGCCATTACTTGTAGGGATGTCTATAGAAAATGTGTGGAAAGGTGTAAATATGAGTGATAGTAACTGTGATTAAGAAATAGATGGATCTGATGATAAGGAAGAAAAACAAAAGAAGTAGGAATGAGTAGTATGAAAAGCTGATCCATTTGCAAGTCCAGATCTGTTGGCAGCAGTGATTTCTTTTCCAGAAATTCCAAAGAGAATAGATCAGGGTCACTAAAATCAGTTGGATTTAGAACACATACCTTCTGGGGGCGGGTAGGGTGTTCCTCCCTGATATTCTTATGCAAGGACCTGGCATGTATCCCTCAGAGCCCACCCCACTGGTGAGGGGCACAAGCTCTGGGAGAGTGTGGACTTGTCCCGGATCAGTTAGGAGTGATGGGAGGAGGGTTAGAGCTCAGCGGTGCTCGCTGGAGTCCTGCCCTCTGGACTACTTAGGAAGTAGGCAAGCCTGGTAGAAAGCAGCGCTACTGAAAAATCACACCTCAAAATATTTCTTTATTAAACTGTAACATCTGGCCCATGATAAACGATTTGCAGACATTTGTTGAATGTTGACAGCATGCATATTTAAACATCATCATTAAGAAAACAGCTCTGTAGGCACCTGCAGTGTGCCAGGGCACTGTCTCACACTGTCTACAACTGTTACCACACTGAACACTTGCACATCTGATATTATAATCTCTGTTTTATTCACGAGGAAGCTGAGACAGAGAGTAAGCGAGGGGCCTAGAGTCATCTCTCCAGAAGGTGGTAGAGCCATTATTCCAGCCACAAAGCGGAAATGTCCTTGTTATTCAAAGTTGGCAGCCAAATGAATGTGAAAGTGCTATTTGGAGCAAGTTACAAAGAAATTGTATATGCAGCAAGTACAGTAAAAGATGAGTGATGAGTAACATCACTGTATTCATTCTGTTTTTTTGTTTTAAGATTTATTTTATTGTTTGAAAGAAAGTGAGAGAGAGAAGAGGGAGGGCCCAGCATGGTCACCATAGTTGTACATAATTACCGGTAGCTGTGACATAGTTTCATTTCACACAGGTGTCTATGGGAACGAACTGGAGGCCTCTCGCATGGGAGGTGAGAACCTTTGCCTGCATCTGGCGATTACTAGTTGCGCCACAGTTCAGCATAAGGGTTTGCATTGGCCAGGGTCGAGATTCGGTCCCTGGATCTTGTGGTTGCCAGGCAAGCGTTCAACCTGCTGAGCTATCCTGGCCTGCCCAGCATGTCCTAAATGCTTCTCAGAAGTTGCCATCTGTTTTCCCATTTCAAGTGATGTTAATTTTGATCACTTTGGTTAAAATTGTATCTGCCAGGATTCTGCAAGAAAGTCACTATTTTTCCCTCTTTATAATTAAGTATCTTGGAGGGAGATATTTTGTGACTATTCAGGTATCTCAGTAGTCACCAAACTTTTTACCCACTGGTTTTATTATCCTTGGATGTTTCTTGTCAGAAGAATTATTTATAGAGTAATGACCAAATTGATGGTCAAGTTTTTAAAGTTTAACATTGTAGCGCAGGAACAATAAATTCTCAGCTCTATAAGTTGCTAGATTGTTTCCATGATGCTCTATAGATTTGTGAATACTAAATAAGATGTAGGAACAGATATTTTTGGTTTCTTTTCATAGTTTTTATAGTCTTTATTATGTCTGAATCAAAGATGATTTATCAAGAAAATATGGTACATGATTTTGAAATCTTGTAAATATTGAGATTGACATTCTGCTTTGCATTCTAAATAGGATAGGAGGGGGAATCAAACACTCGGTGATGGAAAGTGAGCTGATTCTGGGTGGTGAGCACATAATGCTATATATAGACAATGTAATGTAGAATTGTACACCTGGAAACAATGTAATTGATATCAATTAATGTCACCCCAATAAATTTAAAAAAAAACAAACTTTCTAATTAGGATTATAGTTTTTTATCTGATGACTCCTGTGGACTTTCTCACAGTTTGGATTTTGTTAAATGTAACCATGTGATGTCCTTTAATGTGTTTTTCTGTCTCCTGTAGTTCTTGAAAATTAGATTCAGATTTTTTTTTATCAAGTTTCAGGGTTCTCTCTTTCTCTCTCTCTCTCTTTTTTTTTTATTGTTTGAGAGAAAGTGAGAGTGAGAAGGGGGAAGGCCCAGAGCAGTCTCCATAATTGTACATCATCAGTTGTGACAAAGTTTCATTCCATGCAGGTAGATTTGAAGCCACATGGGGTAGGAGCTGAACCAGGGGCCTCACTCATGGGAGGTGAGAACCTTCGCCACCAGTCTTGGTGGTTATCAATTGTGCTCTAGTTCAGCATATGGGGCTGCACAATCAGAGGCCAGGAATCGAACCCTAAACCTTGAGATTGCAAGGCAAACGCTCAACCACTGAGCTATCCCGGCATCCCTTTCTCTCCTGTTTAATTTATTTTTGCAAGACTCTTTTATAGATATTGTTCTTATATTATGAGAAACTTAACGCCTGGTTGTCTCTGTGATAGCAGCCACCAATGATCATTACCCATGTCCATTACTTCATTAGCAATTTCAGAATTGGTCATTTCAAAACCTTATTAAAAAATGTTTTGATTTCTGCTCTAGATCAAGTGGGAAAAGTAGTTTAAATGCTTGATTCTTTCTCTTTATTTACTAGTTTTCAGTTGGTTTCCTATTAGCCTGCAATGGTGACCAGTAAAGCTATGTTTTTTTTAAATACTATGAACTCATGGATTAAATCTATTTGATGTATTTCAGTCTATTTGTAATTATTGTTTATGTTGATACTCAAATTGCCCCATCTTTAGTCAGAGGGAGCATCTTCAAGTTGGCTCCTCAAGTCCTTGACACAATCCTAGTTGTCTTTGATGGTTCTCTACTTACTGGAATGGCACAATGTTCCAGGTTCTTCTTACAGACCTGGAGCCCACCATTTCTAGAAAGAATTCTAATTCCTTTTAGTGAAATATGTGTGTTATTGAACTCAGGTACATATAGGAGGTCTGACAATTAAGTTTGAGAATGTGCCACAGTGTGTTTACGTTGGCGGCACTGTACAAATGAGTCGGTAAGGTTTTATAACCTTGATATATCAGTGACTCACAGCTGCGCTCATGTTAACACATGGCAGTGTCTTGCTGAGTGGTGTTCATTGTTATTGCATGTTTTGGTGTGCCATTGCGAGAATTCCAGAGCTTGAATTAGAGCAACGAACAAACATTAGATTTCTTGACAAACTTGGCAAGAGTGGAAGTGAAATCTGGGACATTGTTAGTCCAGGTTTATGGGGATAATGCCATGAAGAAAATGAAAGTGTACAAATGGCTTAAATGTTTTTCTGAGGGGAGAGAAAGCGTCACTGATAAAGAGAGATCAGGGTGTCCAGAAAAGAGCAGAACTGACAAAAACATTACACAAATTTGTTGAATTGAACATGAAAATTTTCAGCTGACTGAGAAAACTATAGCTTGGTCAAGTAAACATTGATAGAGAGAAACAATTAGAAAAATCTTCATTGAAAATCTTGGTGTGAGAAAGGTGTGTGCAGAAATGGTCCTAAGGAGCTCACCAATGAACAAAAGCAAAGGAGAGTCAAAATTTGCCAACACCTTTTGGAGAAGCAAGACAATGTTTGGGGTCATGCTATCACTGGTGATGAAACATGGGTGTACCAATATGACCCCAAAACAAACATCCAAGTGAGCAATGGAAGCCAGCCAATTCTCCACAACCAAAAATGTTTCATCAATCCAAATTGAATCAAAATGATGTTGCTAACCTTTTTTGATATCAATGGGATTATTCATTATAAATTTGTACCAACTGGACAGTCAGCCAAGTTGACTAGTTGGAAGGGCTGAAAAGGTTGCGTGAAAAAGTTAGATGAAAATGACCTGAACTTTTCACCAACAACTCATGGCTCTCGCATCACGGCAATGCACCAGCTCACAACAAATCACTGTATTGGAACACCCTCCCTGCTCACCTGATCTGGCCCCCACTGACTTTTTTCTTTACCTGAAGATAAAGGATATATTGAAAGGTAGACATTTTGATTGCATTCAAGGCATCAAGGGTAGTACACTGATGGATTTGATGGCCATTCTAGAAAAAGCATTCCAAAATAACTTTGAAGGGTGAGCTAGGTACAGGCATTAGTGCATATCTTCCCTAGGGGAGTACTTTGAAGGTGACCATAGTGATACTCAGCAATTGAGGTATGTAGCATTTTTTTCTAGGATGAGTTCGTGAACTTAATGATCAGACCTTGTGTAGCTCCTAAATGTCATTTTGTTTACTGTTATAAGTGTACCAAGCAATTCCATAGAGTTTAGAAGTACAGTTGACCCTTGAACCACTCAAGTTTGAATTGCATTGGGTCTATTTATATGCACACCTGCTAATAAGTGGATTCATCCATGCAGTTCAGACCTGCATTGTTCAAGAGTCAACCATAGAATGTAATACGCCTATTGTAATTTTAAAACATTTAATAGTTATGTGCTTTAAAAGTATATGATGTTCTTTTTTAATGTACTCTTAATAGTAGTAACTGTTTTATTTAATAATTGTAGTTGCACATTACAATTGCTTTCTATATAAAATTAATATCTTTAATGTTTACCGTATTTTCCGGCGTATAAGACGACCGGGCGTATAAGATGACCCCCTAATTTTACAGTTAAAACATAGGTTTAGGCCTATATTCACTGTATAAGACTACCCCCCACTTCCGAGGCAACACCAGTTCTTTTTTTAATTAAATTTTTAATGAATGACATTTTTCAAATATACCGTAATATACCGTACATTGATAGAACATGTATATTGCATGCATAAAAAGCCTGCTTGGATTGGCTGAGTTAGAGAGGCGGTCCGAGCAGCCTTGCAGTGATTGGTGCGGGATCGAGTTGGAAAATTCATTTAGCGGCATATCGAGACGTTTTCGGGATATACTCGGCGTATAAGACGACCCCCGATTTTCAGTTGACTTTTTTTCGTTTCAAAAGTCGTCTTATACACCAGAAAATACGGTATATTTTATTCTTTCAATAAAAGTATCCATACTTGAGGAAGCTGGGATGGCTCAGTGGGTTAAGCACTCACTTTGCAGCCCTGGGGACTGAGGATCGAATCCCGGCCCTGACCTGTGTGGACCCATATGCTGAACTGGGGTGTGCTTCCCATGCGGGATGCCCTCAGCTCAGTTCCTGCCCTCCATGGGCCCCTCCCTCTTGTGTGGAATGAAACCATGTCAAAAACTGATGATGTACAACTGTGGAGACTGCTCTGGGCCCACCCCCTTCTCTCTGACTCTCTCTCTCTCTTTGTCAAAAACAATAAAATAATTCCTAAAAAGCACTATCCATACCTGTATATACTTCTGACAATCAATAGCATTTCAAAAGATAAAGCTTATAAAGACATTTCCTCTCAAGTTATATTTAAAACGCTTCCCTGTTTTTGAAAGGAATATTCAGAGAATCACAACAAATCAGACATGCTTCATTTCCTTATTTCTCACACTGATTATATTAGATATGTTGGTCACCTGTGTGACCATGTGGTCACTGATCAGGCAGACAGACGTTCAGGCCTTCTCAAGATTGAAGCTGTAGCTGAGTAACAGATTTCCATTGAATGCTGAGTCTAAGGCCATATTTTGATATATTCCTAGGACCTACCTCATAGTTGCAAAGAGTACATAAGGTTGTACACAGCATGGTAGAAAAATTCCTGGCACGCAGTAAGGGCTTTGTTAAGGTAAACTCATTATCAGTGTTAGTGGTCCAGGGTTTTCAGAACCTTCCTGGACCCTACAAAATGTAGTCTCCCTGTACCATTCCCTAGGCACTTTGTTACATTCCGTTTTGGATTTCTCATTTTTTAGGATCCATATTCTTAAGGACCCTGGCTGTCATATTTCCCTTTTGCTTTCTGGTACCCCTAGTACAGTGCCTTGGATATAAAATCTGCACACATGTGAATATTTATTATTTATTTATGTTCCCCTTTTTTATGCATAGTATGCAAGCAGCAAAAACCTGTCTTCCTCCTGGACATTTTTAAGCTGACAGGGGAAACCATTGTTTATTTCTGGTGTCTTTCAGGGTGTAATCTTTGGTAAGTTCATCATTAGTGGTTGATTGTTTTTTATTTTCATTTTTATGAAAGTTTTTTCAATTCATCCAAGTATTGAGGCTTATATATCCCTCTTAAAATAAAGCAGATGTCTGTGCTAGAGGTAGAACTTTGAATAGGGCCCACTAGTTTGTAACTGTGGACTTTATTTCATCTGTGATACTGGGAGATGTGGAAGCCATATGTTTGTACAGGCCTGTGCCAAGGAAAATACTTTAGAATTACATTAGCAACTCCAAGGTATTTTGGCTGTTCTGAAAGGACACATGATAGTTATCTAGTTATATGAACAAGAGCTTTTGTTTTATACAGAAGTTTCTTATATGCTTTGAGAACAATAATGCCTCTGTCAGCATTTCCCAAAGTAACATCGTTGGGATGTTAATAGGTAGGACATCCCAGACTTCATTTCTGCAGGGCTTCTTGGGCCTTGAATGTACCAATGTGCACCGTGAATCTCCTAGAGGGAAGTGTATTGTTCAGGATTCCTAAGGCTAATTTGACCAAAACTTTCCTTGTGTTTAGAATACTACCTTCTTACCCTATGCCTCCCACTCCATGCAGAAATCTCACTTCACATTCCCTGCCTTCCAGTCTTAGGTGTAGTTCCCTACTGTAAATTCTGTTCCCTGTATGTGAGCACATGTCACTGCTGGTAAATATGCGGTCTAATAATTATCTGATACACATTCTTGTTTCCTCTGGTCCTAAACTTGCTGCAGAAGGCAAGGAAGAGGGTCTGTTTTGTTCTCTGTTGTATTCTCAGCACCAAGCTTGTAGAAGGTCCTCAATAAATATTTGTTGGGTGAGTGAAGGAACCATAGAGCCCTTTGTTTTCAGGTAGCATCTCATGGGATTAATGTGCCACACATCCCACCTTGGGAACCACACATTGGTCTGTGGTACCACTCTACTCTTGGTACTTCATTTTCAATGTGAATAACAAGAATTCTGTAGATCATACTTCTACTTAATTTACTCAGTGCATCCAGCTAGCAGGGAACTGTCATATATTTAAAGATGAGTCTCAGTGCTTGAAATAACTTGTATCATTGGTCTAAAGCTAATCAGCCATTATTAGAACCTTAATTTCCTGATACCTGTCTTAGGTTCATTACCCAGAGGCCAGGCAGTAGCCCATTCTACATACATAGGAACTAGTGTTTGAGACTGTTGGGGGAGGGGGAAATCAGATGCCCCTTTGTACACTCATTAATGCATGCAGAACAAAAGGCCCAGCTTGGTTTTCAAGTTCAAGTTTGGCTCATGTGTGGGTCTCAGTGAAGATTATGATCTTGGATAAATTAAAAACAAATGTTAAAGAAGTCATAATGAGGTAGAAAGGGAGTTCAGGATTCTTGTTTTTAAAAGCTCCGGGTAAACAGACCTCTCTTTAAAGCAGACATTCATCTCCCCTCCTCCACTTTACCTCTGTGTCCCATTTTTATGACTATTCTTCACTTTCACTTAAATTAGCAAGGTGGGTAGGTATGAACCTACAGTCCTGTATCAGTGTGCACAAGCTCCGTTCACCAAGCCACTAGCTTTCTGAACTGGGAAAATAGAAGTTTAGTCAAATCCACTAACAAGTTTGGCACAATGCCCTCTTCTTAGGAATGACCCCCCAATGGCCTGCTGCCCAAAGTGGCTCCCTTTTCCTCAGGCGTGCTCCAGGCGAGTGTTGGAGTGTTGGGGAGGGAGCACACAGAATCCCCCTGTGTTCTCCCCTAGGCCGAGTTCCCCAGCACATTCTTGACGAGAGCTGAGAGCCCGGGGCCTGGCAGGTTTAAGCACTAAATGGGACTCTGTATGTATAAGCCAAATTAAGACTGCAGGCTGTCTTTACGAGCACAGTAACCGTTTTACGGAGGTAAAGAAGCTCAAAAGTACTGTGTGCATGGAGTCTCAGTCCCCATAGAGTTTCCATGAGCACATTGCAAGGGCCCTGCACAGAAATTTAGTTCCTCTGTTCTCACTCTGCTTACTTCTTCACTCTGTCCAAGTATGTGTTATCATATTATTCTCTGTGTGTGTGTCTCTCTCTTTTTTTCTCAAGCAAGGGACCTTAGAGATACTAGTTGGATTTTAGTAATAGTTGAGAAAACTGAGGCCCAGCGAGGCAAAGAGAGTTCCACGTGTCACAGGCAGTAAGAAACATACCAGAATTGGAACTTGAGTTTTTCTTTTCTCTGAGCAGTACTTTTTGCAGTGATAATTTAATTCTCTGAGTGTTTATCTGTGTCCCAGAGGAGTATTGCATACATTAAGTCAACCCTCAGAATGACCTTGTCAGGTGGGGACTGTAATTATACCTGCTTTATTCCAAGAAGAAATCTAGGTATAGAGAGGTCAAGATCCTTGGCTGAGGTCACTCAGCAGTGCAGGGCAGGGACAGAATTAGAACTCAGATTTGCCCAGCTCCTACCATGCGTTCCACCTCCCCCTGGGCCACGTTGACGGCTTGTATGAACTTGAGGGACATAACCTGCATAGGTGGAGACGCTGAAATGGGTGACTGGGGGGTTCCTTTCAGTGGTTGTTGCGTTCTGAGGCTTCGCTTTGGAAATGGTTGAAATGTCCGACCTTGTCTTTATGAAGCCCAGAGCTACAGAATCTGTAGTTTCCAGTCCCGCCTCCCGCTGGCCTCCGGGTAGAGGGTAGAGAGGGCGAACCTGGTGGCACATTGGCCTGCATGGGCCCACGAGGAGCTGGGTCGGGCAGGTAGGTTGGGAGAGACCGACCCAGACTGACTGGCTTTCCTGCCTTCCCCCTGCTTCCTCCCTCCTTCCATGCTCAGGAGAGGTTTTGGGGTTAGTAAGAGGTGAGGGGCAATTAGTGATAATTACTCATCATTTGTGCAGACAGCAGGCCTGGCTTTCGGGAGTTTCCTTTTGGGGTGGAGAGAGGCTGGGGACTCTTGTCAGAACATTTATGTGGGAGCCCCAGAGGAATAGGAACATTCCATGGGAAGGGAGGCGCAGTGTCGCCTTCTGGGGAGGTCAGCTTAAACAGTCCCGAGTATAAACCAGGAACCAGCCCCTCAGCCACATAAACACTGGCTGTGTGAGCAGAAGGCAGGGGCAGAGGTGGGGAGAGCTGGCAGGAAGTGGGGTACAGCCCACAACATCAGCGCGGAGCCACCCACAGCCTAGTCCAGATCTCTGGCTCTTGTAGCCAAACCCACGGCACTGACCGATGAGCGGACTTCATTTGCTCCCTGTCGTCTCTGGCATGGGCACTTTAGAACACAGGCAGTCCCTTACCCATTCCGTCTGGAACCCCTCTGCCCTTTGGGGTTTGGTGTCCAGGAGACCATGACATGACTTCATGTGTAGCTAAAATCTCTCCAGAGCTTTGATGTCTCAACTGCCCCGGTAGCTGTGTAGCACTTTTCAGATCTGTTTTGTTCTGGGGAGATTGGAGTTTGTTGAAAATAATGTTGGACTAAATTTTTTGCTGGGGGAGGTGCGAAGGTAGAAAGAAAAGCCATATTGCAAGTCCTGAGAAAAATTGTGTTTGAATTGCCAAAATCAGCTATAGTTTAGGCTACATTAGGTTTGGGGATAATAAAGTTCCCTCTTCCCTTTTGGAAAAAAAAAATTCTGGGGTTTCCTACCATGCATGTATCTTTCATCCACTTGTCCTGCTTTAATAAAATGCGATTATTCCTCTCTTTAAGTGGATAATTGAGCAGAATAGCATGTTAATTTATCTCTCGGTCGGGCCTGTGGTAAGGCCTGCTTCTTTGGAAGTGGTCCAGAACCAAATAAGCATAGCTCACCTGCAGAAGGGCCTCCTGGCAGCGAGGCAGGCTGGAACCCCTGCCATGCCTTTCTGACCGTCCTTAGAAAGTTGTTCCCTCCCTAACAAAGGTCTCCGTTATTAAAGAGCCAGGCCTTTCAATCTGAGCGTGTTTCCATCTCTGGTACAAATTGTCTTCCCTCAGGCACGTTTCTGTCTCAGTTGGCTGTGAGGATGTGGAAGCACAATCGGGCTTTGTGGCGGTGGAGGGCTGCACGGGGCCCTGTAAGGTGGGGTTCAGCCTTGTATAAATAAATAGCAGCAGGCCCTAGCTTCAGGAAGAGGGGATTCCTGGAATGAGAGAGGCTGGCGCTCCACACAGGAAGCTCTTCCCGGCTTTTCTGCAGCCTCGGCAGCTTCTCCCAGCCCTGTTGTCCTTTCGCGTGGCCCAGGGCAACCTGCTGCTGTGCTCCTGGACCTGCGCTGACTCCCAGAGCACCTTGGTCCTACCACTGGCCCTCAGGAACCCCATCTGCCCCTCTTTTGTCATCCACAGAGACGCACTTTGCCCCTGGTGAGGCTCGTCCTGAGCTTGGTAGGTCTAGCTATTGGCTGCTCTGGTCAGTCAGGATCCAGTCAGGCAGATGCCCACCCTGCTCTGGCTTTTCTCTGCTCTCCGTGTCGGTCGCTGTCTGCTGCCCAGTGGTATCCTTTCCAGAACAAACCTGGGGACCACGAGGAGCATCTATCGCTGCCTGCACTCTGGAAGATCTGGGGCGGGGTGAAGGGAGACAGGTACAACCATTCGACTGCTCTCCATACACTGCCTGCCCCCAGGCCCTTGGATACCAGAGACGGGAGGACCCCTGAAGAAACTAAACACCACTTTCACCTCCTTGGCCCATGGCCCGTGGCAGTCTTGATGAAGGGGGGATGCTTAGGGATAACTGTGACATCTGGCTCTTTAAGGCCCCCTTGCAGCAGGGCTGGTCCAGAACCAAGTGTCCTGCTTGTCACCCCACTCTGGCAACCTCCTCCTGCCACACTCTCCACTTTCCTTCTGCCCCTCACAAAGTCCTTCTTTGCTCACTCTCTCCATCCGCTGCTTAGGGAGCCCAGCTTCCTCCCAAAGCGCCCCTGTTGTCTAGGCTCACTCCTCCCAAGGCTCTCTGGCTGATGGTCACTTGGTTCTCTGGGTTTTGGAGCCACCAGCCCAAGGAGAGCTTTTCTGGGTGAGCCCAGCTGGGGATGGGGCGGTCGCCTGAGGGAGGAAGGAAGGGAGGAAGGATACCACCGTATCCTATCTCTTCTCCCTTTACCTAAAGACTTTGTTGTTGATTTTTGTTCTTTTCAAATCTAAAAAAATATTAACATACATGAAAGTTGACTCTTTGGTGTATGGTTTTATAGGTTTTTATAGGTTTTAACATATAGATCTGTGTAGCTAACCGCCATTACAATTCCAAGTCCTTAAAAGTTTCTTTGCCACCTTTTTTGTGGTCATGCCCTCCCTCCCCTGGCAGCCATGGCTCTGCCCCCCTGACTCTCCCCAAGGATGTGTTGGCTCCCTTATGTGTAGCTTCTCAGAAATTTTTTGGTGCTTGGTAGTGTATGATAAAAAAATAAAGTCAAGTCCACTGTCCTGAAAGCCTCCCACCTTCCTTTGTTCCTTGTTCTAACTGTGCTGAGCTCTGAACACCTACCTCAGAATTCCTTCCATACAGACAGGTCAGCACTAACCCAGCTTTCTTCCTCCCCACCCCCTCAGCTGTGTCTACAGTTCAATATTTTTGATGTTTTCCATTCCTGTTTTCCTGCTCCTAGCAAAAAATGTTCCTCTTAGCCCAGTGCTGATGAATTCTAAGTTTCAAGGAATGCTATCTGTAATAATAACCCTAAGCTGGAGATTACCCAAGGGAGAAAGATGAGTTGAAAAAAGAGTGCACAGGAAACTCTTGACAACAGATTGGAGCCCATCTTTTATTTTTTAACTCATGGTTCATCTTTAAAAAAAAAGTTGAGAGGTTTAATTTTGTTCCAGATCATTTGTAAACCTAAGCAAGAACCCACAAATCATTCCTGTTTAATTGGAGTAAGACAAAGGGTGGTTGTCGAGGTCTGACTGGGCTCCCCCAGTTGGTGTAGAAGAATTAGGTCCACAGACGTGCGATCCGTCAGCCCACAGATGTATGAATGGCCCTGCTGGGCTGACTTTGGGGCATATGGCCCGTGTCTGTCTAAGGATTTACCATTCACCTTGCCCTCGGAAAAAATCTGTTTCCCCTGCCCACCTCCCCCTGAGTACTGGAACAGCTTTGACTCGGGAGAGGGATTTTTCTCATTTAATGAAATGTTGACTCCAGAGTCTCCAGGATACGTCGCAGTTGCTTAATTTCCTGGTAAATTTTCAGATTCTCTTGTGGTTTGGATGCGTGAGTGAACTCAGGATCTTTTTTAGGGTCATTAAAGTCTATAAAACGTGATTGGGGTACTTGGTTTTTGGTGCTAGAACTTGACGTGATTGGTCCTTGTGAGAGGGAACAGAAGTCAGTCTAAAGACTAATTTTATTGAGGGTGAGAGGCTGGGTTCTGAGCTGTGAGCAAAGGGAGGTGCACCTGGGTAGGTGGGGCTGGTTCCCTGAGTGGAAGCTCTGCCTTGGGCCCAGCACTTACCCCTCCTGCCTCTGGGAGCCGCTCGTTGGTTTAAGAGGGAATGAAGATTCAGACTGTGTGTCGGGGATCAGTCAATACACCCATGTGGTGGTGGTCTTCCTTCTGGGGAAACCAGGTTAGCAGGTGAAAACCATGGGACATAAAAGAAGTTCCTGTTACCCTGCTGTATAGTCAGTCCAGATGAAAGGGTGAGAATGATTTTCCACACTGTGGACGGAGGGTGTGTGGTGAATAACTCACAGTGGGACCTGCACTCTGAGGGCGGCCCTGTGGCCAGGTTGGTGCCAGAACCCCGGCCTGAGAGCAAAAGCCAGAGCTGGAAAGAGGGGGCTAGGCCTGGCTGGGTCCTTACAGGCAGAACTCAAGTTCCTGGCGGTCAGCCCCCTGGGGTGGTAGCCAGGTGAGCAGCCCCACATAAAAGATGGAGGCTGAGGGTCTGAGTAAGGCAGGCCCAGCAAGGTGGGCCACACGCCTGGGGCCCTCAGAAACAGGTTTGGAGGTCGAAGCAGGGAGATATCCCAAAGGTTGAGAATTACCAGCTCATCAGAATTCCATGGACCGACCCGTGTTTTTGTTTTTCTGAGTAAATAGGCCTGACCCCTATACCCAGAATCTCTAGGTTGTGGAGCCCCAGAAGGTGTATTTATTAAAAGCTTCCTTTAAAAAGTTGGTGCATAGCTAGGAGTTAGGACCCCCACCCCCACCCCACCTTGGGCAACAGTGGGGTCTGGAGGCTGCTCTACAGGTAAAGGCAGAAGCCAGCCCCAGCTGGAAGGTCATAGAACAGTGGTGGCCACTGCCTTACCCAGACCAGGCCACCCCTTGTTCAATACCAATTCACAGAGCAGTGCTTCTCATGTCTTGGTCTCTGCAGACATACTGTTTCTTCTGTTTCTAGCTGAACAAAATCATTTGAGTCTATCGTAGATCAAGCCTCCCCATACTTGTTGGTCCCGATGGAAGACATTCTTGTTTCTCCTTTAAGGTGACCTCTGCGGCCACCTTCTGTTGCCTTATGTGGTGGTGCTTGACGCCCTCTCCTATAGGGACCTCAGTCATGGTACCTTTCACTTTAAACTTTATTTTAATTTTTTGACAGAGAGAGAGAGAGAGAGAGAGAGAGAGATACAGAGACAGAAAGAGAACTGAACTGGGGGAACTTCCCAGTTCAGCACATGGTTCCGCACAGGCCGGGGCCGGGATTCGATCCTCAGTCCCCTGCGCTGCAAAGTGAGCACTTAACCCACTGAGCCATCCCGGCTTCCCCACCTTTCAC
>PVKE010013231.1:0-36895 GCA_004027555.1 Craseonycteris thonglongyai | reverse complement strand
AGAATTTTTATCTTATACTTATTGAAAGAGCTCTTAAGAGAACTACAGTAGACTCTCCATTAACCAGAACTCAAGCAATGGGCATTCTCAAGCAACTGGTTCAATTTACTAAATATACTAAAAACAATAGAATTGTGCACTTAAAATGGGTTATGGGTTAAGTGATATGGCATATAAATTATATCTCAATAAGCTGTTTAAATTTAAAAAAGAAAATAAGTTAACTATAGTAGATTTTTTTATTCAAGTAGTTACTTAGTAGGCACACATGGGATACAAATCAGTGAAATCCTTAAAGGTAATTCTTTAAAAGAAAACAAAACTATATGGATTTTTCTAATGTTATTACTTGCAAAATATTAAAATAGCTGATAACACTTCTTACCCATATTGGCCAATAACCCTGAAATTGCTTGAACATCAGCTCCAAGAAAGACTTCATTCAGAGTTGAAACTACTGGCAAACACAAAGTATGAACACGAATTCTCCTTTCACCTTTGAGGGAAACACACAAATGATAGTAAGAGACAACTATATAAAAAAAAATTTATATTAAAATTACTTGGAAAAATATCTTCTTTTCAATTTAGACCCAAATAGGGTTAAATAGTAAGTAGAGATAGCATCAAAACTTTAATGTAAAAACTCTGAAGTTTTACTTCTTTAATTATTTTACTACAAATTCTTTTTGTTCAAGTTATTACTGAAAAGACAGCTGGGATCATATTCAAATGATGGTTAATGTTATAGCTTTTTAAATATCTCTTTTCTGAAATTTTTTGTGACTTTACCTTTATTATAATAAAAAATTTGAATATATATATATATATATATAGAGAGAGAGAGAGAGAGAGAGATAATACATGCATACATACATATATATACACATACAGTAGATTCTCAGTTAACCAGCACCCGGTTGCTTGAGAGTGCTGGTTGCTTGAGTTCCCGTTAATGGTGAATCTACTGTATATACTGGGGATACCAAAAAAATGTATACACATTTTAAGAAATGTTATCTATGTTACTTTTCTTTCTTTCTTTTTTTTTTTTTTTAAGATTTTTATTTTATTGTTTTGACAGAGAGACAGAGAGAAACAGAGAAAATGGGGAGGGCCCTGAGTAGTCTCCATAGTTGTAGGTCATCAGTTTTCAACATGGTTTCTTTCCACACAGGTAGGCGAGGGGCCGCACAGAGCAGGAACTGGGCCAGGGCACTCCACATGGGAGGCACACCCCCGGGAGCTGGGGGCCAAATCAGGGGCCTCCCACATAGGAAGCTTACCCTGGCAAGAACAGAACTGGGGGCATAACCCAGTTCAGCATATGGGTTTGCACAGGCCAGGGTTGGGACTCGATCCTGGGACCCCGGGGCTGCAAGGCAAGTACTCAACCCACGGAGCCATCCCAGCATCCCCTATATATTACTTTTTGAAGCTGAATTGAATTACAGTAGCAATGTGTAGTATGATGTTCGCTCAAAAGATGGTGTTGGGAGATGCCAGGATAGTTCAACAGGTTGAATACTTGCCTTGCAACCACGAGGTCTGAAGATCAAATCCCAGCCTTGGCCCATGAAAACCCATTTATTGAACTGTGGCACAATTGTAAATGCTGAGATGGCAGTGAAGGTTCTTGCCTACCACGCAGGAGGCTCCGGTTTGGTTCCCACTTGTGTAGCCCCACATCCACCTATGTGGAATGAAAATAGGTCACAACTAATGATGTACAACTATGGAGACTGCTCTGGGACCCTCCCCCTTTCTCTCTCTCTGTTTCTCTCACTTCTCAAACAATAAAATAAATCTTAAAGAAAAAAAGAAGTGGCATTCATCAAATGAATGTTAGTGTCATCATGTGACAGGCAGGACAAAGAAAATGGCAGAATGGGGAAGCCGGGATGGCTCAGTGGGTTGGGCGCTCACTTTGCATCGCCGGGGACCGGGGATCGAATCCCGGCCCCGGCCCGTGCGGAACCATGTGCTGAGCTGGGAGCTCCCCCAGTTCAGTTCTCTCTCTGTCTCTGTCTCTGTCTCTCTCTCTCTCTGTCAAAAATAAAAATAAATAAAAAACAAAAATATATTTAAAAAAAAAAGAAAATGGCAGAAGCACAATTGTTTGAAGAGAACAAGATCAATTTGAAGTGATATTTGAAATTTGAGAACACTGTGGAAGTACAACAACAATGGAGGTGTGAGTATACAATAGAATCTCCAACACACCTAATAATTGCACGCATTCGTGGTAAGTTTGAGATGCAACATAAACTGAAATGGCATGCGCAGCAATACAAGTGGACACACTGGTCAATGTTGCTCAAGCAGTAATTCGCCATAATCAGAGGTGTCTGCATGCTGATAGTAACCACTTTGAGCACCTCTTGTAATTGTAGAAGTCAAATGTGTTTTGTGTTCATCTTTTGTTATCAGTATATACTGAGTATTATAGTTTGTTTATTTTTTTTTAAAGATTTATTTTATTGATTTTTGACAGAGAGAAACAGAGACAGAGAGAGATAGAGAGAAGGGGGAGGGCCCAGAGCAGTCTCCATAGTTGACATTAGTTTTTCCATATAGTTTCACTCCACAGGTGGGCACAGGGCTGCGCAGGGCAGCAACTGGGCCGGGAACTTCCCACATAGGTCCCAGCAAGAACTGAGCTGGGGGCACACCCCAGTTCAGCATGTGGGGCTTCATGGGCCGGGGCCGGGATTCAATCCTCAGTCCTCGGGGCTTCAAAGCGAGCGCTTTACCCGCTGAGCCATCCCAGCTTTCCCTATAGTTTATTTTTGACAGAGAAGACAGAGAGAGAGAAGGGGGAGGGCCCAGAGCAGTCTCCATAGTTGAACATCATCAGTTTTCAACATGGTTTTGTTCTACACAGATGGGTGGGGGCCACACACGGTGGGAACTAGGCCAGGGGCTTCCTGCATGGGAGGCACACCTCCGCAAGTTGGGGGCCAAGCTTGGGGCCTCCTGCATGGAGCTCGCCCTGGTAGAACCAAACTGGGGCAACACCCCAGAGTAGCATATGGGTACACTGGGACTGGGACTTGATCCTTGCGCCCCGGGGCTGCAAAGCGAGCACTTAACCCGCTGAGCCATCCTGGCTTCCGAGTATTACAACTTTAATACAGTTTTTTCCTTTCTTAAAATGTGCATACATTTTTTGGCACCCTTTGTACATATAAACAACTCTACTCTAATGTGTTCCAGAGTCTATTTGATATTTATAAAGCCCGTAGAAATCTTATATTTTTCTTTCATCACAGAAAAATATTTTAAAAGAAATTAATAGTCACAATACTCTCTCTCTGATAATTTACCCACAACAAAAATCAATAAATACAAGAAACTAAAATGAAAACCTTTTGAGAACCATTAAATATGAAACATCATATCAACCTTTTAAAAATTTCTGATCAGCAAGAAGACCAAAGAAAAAGAACAAAAAGAACCAGAGATAATACCCACTACAACCTATACTGACACATAAAGACTAATGAAAGTGTACATATGAAGAGCTCATAGAAATTACTTTTTAAAGATTTTATTGTTTTTGACAGAGACAGCTAGAGACAGAGAGAAGTGTGAGGGCCCAGAGCCATCTCCATAGTTGTACGTCATTAGTTTTTCCACATGGTTTCTTCCACACAGGTTGAAGAGAGCCAAACTGGGGGCCTCCTGCATGGGAAGCACACCCCAATCTAGCATATGGGTCTACACAGGCCAGGGGCAGAATTCAATCCTCAGTCCCCGGGGCTGCAAAGCAAGGGCTTAACTTGCTGAGCCATTCTGGTTTCCCCCAAATTACTTTTTTTTTTTTTTTGACAGAGAGAGAGAGAGAGAGATACAGAGACAGAGAGAGAACTGAACTGGGGGAGCTCCCAGTTCAGCATATGGTTCCGCACGGGCCGGGGCTGGGATTCGATCCCAGGTCCCCCGCGCTGCAAAGTGAGTGCTCAACCCACTGAGCCATCCCGGCTTCCCTAAATTACTTTTAAAGAGAAGAAATAATGTCTGCAACAAAGGGTAACATTGTTTAGAGCTTCTATGCTAGATAAAAACAATGTTAACTAAAAGAAGATACAATGTTTAGCCTATCACATTGGTAACAAGTACAGCATTCATTTAAAATTAGAGGCTAAAATGAAAAGGGCAATTGATGGGATCATAAATTGGTAAAATCTCTCTGAATAGCAATATGGCAATACCAAAATTTTTCTGAACAATTCATCTCTATATCCTATATCTCCAATTCTAGAACTCTATCTTAGGGAAATTCTCAGAAATGACAAAGTTTTATGTATATGAATAAAAATAATCGCATTTTTCATAAAAATAAAACATTAACTAAACTTCTAACAATAAATATATGTAAAGATACACATTAGTTATCAGAGAAACAAACTAAAACCAAAAGAGAGACCTTTTTTTTTTTTAATATATTTTTATTTATTTTTTTATTTTTGACAGAGAGAGCGAGAGAGAGAGAGAGAGAGAGAGAGAGAGAGAGAGAGATACAGAGACAGAGAGAGAACTGAACTGGGGGAGCTCCCAGTTCAGCACATGGTTCCGCACGGGCCAGGGCCAGGATTCAATCCCCGGTCCCCGGCGCTGCAAAGTGAGCGCTTAACCCACTGAGCCACCCCGGCTTCCCCGATACCATTTATTAAAATGACTAAAAAAATAAAAATAAAAACCTCAAACCAAATAGCAAAGACTAAACACTGAAAACAGCAGATACTAATGAGAATGCAGCTGGAACTCTCATATGCTGTTGGTGGAAATAAAAATGGTTCAGTCAGCCACTCTGGAAACGGTTTGGCAGGTTATTAAAAAGTTAAACATATAGGTACTCACTATACAACCCAGCAATCTGTCTCCGAGGTACTTACACAAGTGAAATGAAGACTTATAGTCACAAAATCTGTAGGTAAATGTTTATGGGGACTATATTTGAAATTGCCAAAAACTGGAAAAACCCCAATGGACCTGGGAAGTGAATAAACAAACTGGGTACAATGGAATACTACTATACTTAGGAATAAAAAGTAATAAACTATTGGTAGATGCAACAACATAGATGAATCTCAAATGCACTATACTAAGTGAAAGAAGGGAGATACAAAGGCTACATATTATATGATTCCATTTATATGATATTCTTGCAAAGGCAAAACTATAGGACCAAAAAAAACTGATTAATGGTTGTCAAAGGCTGGGGACAAGAGAGACATTGTCTACAGAGACATGATATTTGGGGGATAATGTAACTGATTGTGACGTCTTCTTTTTTTTAAGATTTATTTTATTATTTTGTTGGGGAAGGCAGGGAGAGAGAGACAGAGAGAAGGGGGGAGGGTCCAGAACTGTCTCCATAGTTGTACATCATTAGTTATGACATGGTTTCATTCCACACAGGTGAATGTGGGTCCACACAGGGTGGCAACAGAGCCAGGGGTCTCCCGCATGAGAGGCAAGAACCTGCACCACCAAGCACTCCTGGCAGTTACTAGCTGTACCGCAGTTCAGCATATGGGGTTTGCATGGGCCAGGGCTGGGAATCGAACCCTGGATGTCATGAATGTGAGGCCAGCGCTCAACTGTTGAGCTATCCCGGCATCCCCTTGATTTTGATGTCTTGATTGCAGTGGTGGCTACACAATACATTTGTCAATATTTGGGAAATTGTACACTAAAATGGTAGATTTCACCATATGCCAATTATATATTAATGTTTTTAATGTGAAGAAAAATCAATAAGCAGAAAAAGGACTGGGATGCTCTTTTGTCAAATAAAAAATGGTTTCAAGAGACAGAAATCTGTTTTTTATATTTATGGTGTGCTATACTCATTATAATTTAAAAAACTGAATTTCTCTAATACTAAAGGTCTTCATTCAAATGCCTTTTACTAAACACTTTTACAGATTTTGGAGGGGCTATAACAGTGAGTAGACATAGCACAAAAACACTCCCAAAACTTTTTTTAAAGGGTAAAACAGAGTTAGAAGGTACGAATGGTTAATTTTTTAAATAAATTTAACTACCGGTAGCTTATGTACCATCTTTAGGATAAAACACATCACAAATAAATTAGTAATAAAGAAATTATACTTTTAAAAAGTGTTTCCTATCTTCCTTTTGAGTTCCATTAAGACTTAACTTAAATGCCACCTCTGTGAGGCCCTTCCTGGTTACCTTATCTTAAAAAATCATTTCGGGAAAGCTGGGATGGCTCAGTGGGTTAAGTGCTCACTTTGAAGCTCCAGGGACCGAGGATCGAATCCCAGCCCCGGCCCATGCAGACCCATACGCTGAACTGGGTGTGCCCCCAGTTCAGTTCTTGCCAGGGCCTATGTTGGAGGCTCCCAGACCGGTTCCTGCCCTGTGCAGCCCTGTGCCCACCTGTGGAGTGAAACTATATGGAAAACTATTGTCAACTATGGAGACTACTCTGGGCCCTTCTCTCTGTCTCTCTCTGTCTGTTTCTCTCTGTCAAAAATCAATAAAATAAATCTTAAAAAACCAAAAAAAACCCAAAACCATTCTCTCAGCACTTCCTAAACCCTTCACCTGCTTTACATTTCTCCTTAATTAACATCACTATATAACATACTATTACTTTCCTTATTTATCCTCTTAACTATTTCCCTTACTAGAATAAGCTCTATGAGAAAAAAGATTTTTTTAATTTAGTTTTATTGACTGTTGTATCATCAAAATATATTTTAGTTTCTGACACTAAGCAGACTCTCAACAAATACTACCTGTTAAATAAAATGGTTAAGGAAAATAAATGCCAAACATCTTCACTTTACCAAGAATAGCAACAAAGCTTCTAAGACTATGAAAACTCTTTTGGTTTAACAGAAGTGAGTAATTATCTCCAAAGAAGAGGGAATTTATCACAAGCCATAGAATACATGACCAAATCAAAAAACTTACCTTTGCTGAAACATTGTTCTTATAGTTAAAAATACTGCCCTATACACTTAAAATGTTAAGAGGGTAGATCGCGTATGTTTTTCTTTTAAAGATTTATTTATTTATTTATTTATTTTATTGTTTTTGACAGAGAGAAAGAGAGAGATATAGAGACAGAGAGAGAACTGAACTGGAGGAGCTCCCCGGTTCAGCATATGGATCCGCACGGGCCGGGGCCGGGATTCAATCCTTGGTCCCTGGCGCTGCAAAGTGAGTGCTTAACCCACTGAGCCATCCCAGCTTCCCCTCGTATGTTTTTCTTGCCACAATAAAAACAACTTACCTTTGCTGGACGTATATAAGAGTGCTGACTGAAAGGAAACCAACTGAGTGTCAGTGAGACTCTCTTCCACTGACATCTGTACTGCATACCCAGCATCTGGGTTTACATTGGGCAAAGACAGCAAATCTGTTGACCGAACAAAGAAGTTCCCATGGAAAGTATGAATGGAAAGACCTAGAAGAAAAAAATTTATCAAGATTATTTATATACACCTATATATGGATATTTGCACTTTACCCTTGTCACTTATCAGACTGGCAGAGAATAAACTAAAAAATTTAAATGTGCTATTGTGATTTATAGTAAATACATACTTGATCTTTTCCCATATCTGGCAGAGCTCCTTAAACCCTTAAGATTTTCCAAATAATGAGAGTGATAAAGGTATCTTCTGCTATGTTAGTGAGGTGACATTTGGAAAGCACCCAGGTAACCTAAGGATGGGGGCCAGTTGACAGAGGACCCAACTATGTGATTAGAGGGTTGGAACTTTCAGTCCACCCTCCCCTCTCCCCAAAGAGTGGAGAGAGGCTGGAGGTCGAACCAATCACCAACAGCCAATGATTTAATCAATCGCAACTATGTAATGGAGCCTCCATAAAAACTCAAAAGGATGGGGTTCAGAGAGTTTCTGGGTTGGTGGAACACATGGAGATTTGGGGAGGGTGGAGTACTCAGAGAAAGCATGGAAGCTCCAAAAGCCCCATGCCTTGCCCTCTGTGTTGTGTCCATCTGGCTGTTCCTGAGATATCTTTTTATAATAAATCAGTAATCTAGTAAGTAAAATGTTCTGAGTTCTATAAACCACTCTAGCAGATTAATGAAAACCAAGGAAGGGGGTTATTGGAACCTCCAATCTATAGACAGTCAGTCAGAAGCACAGGTAACAAACAACCTGGACTCAGAACTGGCTTCTGAAGTGTATGTATGTATTGGGAGGGGGGTGGAGGAAGTAGTCCTAGAAACTGAACCTTTAACCCTTAACCTGTGGGATTTTATGCTATCTCTAGGTAGACAGTGTCATAATTGAGTTAATTGCTTGGTGGTATGGAGAAAAGCAACTCACACACTGGAATTGAGAGCAGAATGGTATCAGACAACACACAGTATTTAGCAAAGATGAGAGAGGGGCAATAGATTTTTCTTAAAGGAGGTACAGATTCAAATTTTCAGAAACATTTTTGGAGGATAAGTTGGAAACATCTACTAAAATTCTAAGTGAATACTTACTTTGTACTTACTTTGACCCTAGCAGTTCCATATCTAATAATTTAGTCTACAGATAAACTCAAGTGCCAATTATGTGCACAAAAATATTAAGCAGTATTGTTTTTGTCTGTCATAACAAAAAGAAAAAGAAATATACTCAATGCCAACCAGTAGGAAAATAACTAAATTGTGATTTCTTTTTTTTTTTTTAAGATTTATTTTTATTGTTTTTGACAGAGAGAGAGAAAGAGAGATACAGAGACAGAGAGAAGAGGAGGGCCCAGAACAGTCTCCATGGTTGAACATCATTGGTTTTTCCACATAGTTTCATTCCATAGGTGGGCAGGGCTGCACAGGGCAGGAACTGGGCCGGAGTCTCACCCCGGTGAGAACTAAACTGGGGGCACTCCCCAGTTCAGCATTTGGGTCTGCACGGGCTGGGGCCAGGATTCAATCCTCGGTCCCCGGGGCTGGAAAGTGAGCACTTAACCCACTGAGCCATCCCGGCTTCCCTAAATTGTGATTTCTACATTCTATTGAATATTAGTACTAATGGATTTTTAAGACTTGCTGAAAATATGTATGGTACTTATGCTAATACTCTGTACTATGTTTTCCATGGAGAGGTATATAAGTATGTAAATGTACAGAAAAGCCAGATGTGGGGAAGCCGGGATGGCTCAGTGGGTTAAGCGCTCGCTTTGAAGCCCTGGGGACCGAGGATCGAATCCCAGCCCCGGCCTGTGTGGACCCATATGCTGAACTGGGGTGTGCATCCCAAATGCGGTGAGGCCCCCAGTTCAGTTCAAAAAGAAAGAAAAGAAAAGCCAGATGTACACACCAATGTGGTTATAGTCACTACATAAGGATGGAATAAAAGTGAACAGTACTTACACACAGAAGCTGATGCAATGTTACTACTTTTTATAAGAACAAATGCATATTTTCTTATGAAATAAAAACCAACTTTAAAACAGTAATCAGAAAAAAAAGGATATAGGTTTGTATGTACAAAAATAGAAAAGTATAGTTAAAAAGAAGCCAGATGTAATCCCCAGTGCTTTAATTTGAAGGCTAAAATACATGCTTTAAATGCATGAAAAAACTTTTCAAGGGTATATGAGAGTGAAGTAGAAATGGTATCAAAAGCAACATTTGGGGGGGCAGGGGGAAATGCCAGGATGGCTCAGTGGGTTGAGCGCTTGCCTTGCAGTCCCAGGATCCAAGGATCAAGTCCTGGCCCATGGGGAATCCATATGCTGAACTGGGGCATGCTTCTCATGTGGAAGGGCCCTGGTTCAGTTCCCAAGCCCTGTGCAGCCCTGCAGCCCTACATCCACCTGTGGAACGAAACTATGTCAAAACTAATGATGTGCAGCTGTACAGACTGCTCTGGGCTCTTCCCCTTCTCTCTCTCTCTCTCTATCAAACAATTAAAAAAAAAAGAAAGAAAGAAAAGCAACATTTAGGATGCTCGGATAGCTCAACAGGTTGAGCGCTTTCCTTGCAACTGTGAAGTCCGGGGATTGAATCCTGGACCCCGCCTATGCAAATCAACATGCTGAACTGCATGGTGTTAACGGGTAATCATCAGGGTGGTGGTGAAGGTTCTCACCTCCCAAGAGGGAGGCCCCCAGTTTGGTTCCACCCCGTGCAGCCCCAAATCCACCTGTGTGAAATAAAACTATGTCAAAAAACTGAAGATGTGCAACTAGGGAGACTGCTCTGGTCCCTACCTTCCTTCTCCCTCTCTCTCTCTTTCTCTCTCACCTTCTCTCAAACAATAAAATAAATCTTTAAAAAGCAACATTTACTCCTATATAAATGAAAAAAAGTACCCTCACCTTTGGTGCACCGAATCCTCATGACTGCTTCAAAGCCAATCTTCCGAGTGAGATATCTCTGTAGTTCCTTCTGTAACTTCTGTACTTGGACTGGATTATGCTGGTGGTGGTAAGAGGGATAGTAATAGACACTACCTGCTGAATACCGAGAAATACAACCTGGAACGGAATACACATGCCTTTTAAATTCTGCCATTAACTACTATCACTACACCAAAGTAACTACGGGTATTTGAATCAATTGTTCTTTAACCTCCCAAGGTATTGTCAAAAAAGAATATTTCATTCCTTTAAATGGTAGTATAAAAATTTCTCTATTCTAAATGTTTAGAGTAGATGACTGTAAGGTTTATAATGCCCAAACTGACTAACTCTCCCAAGGGCATAAAATTTCTTTTACTTTGTACTTTATTTAGAAATTCATTACATAAGTACTATTTTGACATTCATTTGACAACTTACCCAATGAAGCCAGATCAGAATATTGTCCACTGAGAAGGAATAAGTCAACAGCTACTTGCTGACCCGAACAGTCCAAAGCTAATTTCTTATAGAAGTCAGTAGATGGTGTCAAGTGAATTTCCTATTAATAATAAATTACAAAGAGAAAAATTTTTAATTATTTTGCTTTGTAATATTTTCTGGTTTTTCAGTAAGAAATATGTATATGAATTTTGAATTTTGATTTTTAAATATTTCATTTTAAAACATTTTTGGTTTTAAAAAGTAATAAACCTATAATACTAATTTAAATAACCTATTAAATGCTTATTTAGTATGCTGGAAACTGTTCTACACAATTCATATGCAATATCCATTTAGTCCTTGCAACTACCATAAGAGGTAGATACTACTATATTATTTTCACTTTATAAATATAAGGAAACAAAGGGGCAAAGATATTAAGTAACTATTCAAGCTCACACATCTACAAAGCAGTGGAACTTAGGCAGACTGACTCCAGGATAGATACCATAATCCTTATAATATATGGCCTTGCTCTCATAATCTTTTGAGAAATACACATCTCAAACTAAGTTTATACATACAAGGTGATCAAAAACAATCCATGGCAATCAATATACCTAAGTATGACTATTTTTTACTGTCATCCAGGTTCTACTTTGCTCCTAGCAAGTATATTATTATCTTAGTCTGCCTTTCTCACCAAAGGGAGGCTACACTACTAGTGGCCTACTACAGATCTAAATATAAGGTAAGAGTAAATCAGTAGAAAATAATGTAATAATTAGAAAAGTCTACATAAAAGAGAAACCTTTTATCCATTTTCTTATATTTCCTCCTCTCCACAACTGAAAAATAAATAAAACACAAGTTATGTGGTCAAAGGAACAGAGCACCAGCATATATCTTATCATAGATTTGATGACCTTCTAACCTTAGCAGATGACTTTTGGGTGGGTTCCTCTCTTGGTTTCAGGGCTCCAACTCCAAGAGTTGGGAGTTGTGTTTGAAAGACGGACATTCGACCACCAGTTGGGGACATCAGCTTAAAAGCAGCCTGAAGTGTAGGACCCAAGGCACTCTGGGTCTCCAGGGTCTTGGTGAACATTTGCGGCAAAGTTTTCAGTAAATCTTGGACAAGCTTGTAAAAAAAAAGAAAACTCAAGAATTAGTTTTAAACTATTAAAAACTTTTTCCACAAAAAGCCAGTAACTAATACAACATATAAGACATTGAGTCATGATGATGATCAGAGAATCTACAGACAGTACAGTAAACAGTGAAGTTGGTCAAATGACAAGAAAGCCATTTTAAACCAGTATTATAAATTGGCAAGCCAAGACAGACCAAAATTGAGGCCTTACAGTTCTTGCACATGCAGTAATCCAGCAAGACTATAAGTCCAAAATGTATCCAAAAGAACCATCACAGTTGAGAGACTTGATTCATTTTAATGCCATGAAATATGGCCTTTTCAATCACCTGGACACACTGTAGTCTTTCCAGTTCCAAAGTGAGTTTAACTCTTCCCTACTGCAAAATCTGAGATATCCAATAAGTTTGCCAACTGAGTAATATCACAACAAAAGAAAACAAAAAGAAACACAACTACCTATTCAGGTTAGGTTGTACAAATAAAGAGAGTTAAAGGGAAAAAAAAATACTTCGCACTATGGCAAAGTCATCATTGCCAACAGCTTAGACCACAGACTTGCTAGTTAAAATGTTACCCCTACGGTACATATGCATGTACAGGGTAGACAACATCCCCTCTTCAGACACATTCTGTTCACCTCTCACTGTATTATGTCATGGCAATTTCCAGGCAGGTAATAAGTTCTTCTGAACTGACCCCAATGATACTCTGTGAATCAGAAAAGCAAAGGGCACTGAAAGCAGGCTAGCTAAAGTACTTCTATCTACTGACCAGAAGCTTATCTCAGCAACCCTCCCAATTTCCCAAACGGCTGGCAAGGCAAGTTTCCTTCAGGTTTTCCTCCTTAATGGAATAGGCTTGTCTTCAACTCTACTACAAATAACTTACTACATTAGACTTAAAAGTAATCAGTTCAAGGGCAAACTCAAGAGCTGTTCTTCTGATGAATTTTAACATGCTACCCATCTTAGAAATGTCACAGAAAAGCAAAATTTTACTTGAAGTTCATTTCAAAAATATATTCCTTCAATATTTCAATTAAACAAGTCAGATAGGAAAATGTGCCTTACCTCTTTTCTTTCATTTAAATTTACTAATAAGTTCTCTGGCATAGGTATAAAAACATCTGAAAGAATAAATAAGTATTTTGTTGAAACAAAACTTAATTGTTAATGATGTCTCAAATATATAACACTGATATAACTAATCACCCCTGTAGTTATAGAAAAGCTACCTCCTCCACCATTATAGCACTGTCCATATATGTTGGAAGAGATACCAAAGGAGCACTGATTTAGGCATTAATTACAACTATTACTGTTTAAAAACTAAATAGCCTCCCAATTAAAAAATAATGATCTGTAAGCACTCAGTAAGGGTTTGCACAAGTGCTCTACTTCTTAAGTTAAAGACAACAATTCAGAATCCTGCTTTATGTTCTTATTTAGCCCTGGAAGCCAGACAAAGAAACACTCGAGGCATTTAAAAAAAATGTTGACTAAGATGACACACAAATATGATATCGTATTTTCCGGCGTATAAGACGACCGGGCGTATAAGACGACTCCCCTAATTTTACAGTTAAAACATAGGTTTAGGCCTATATTCGCTGTATAAGACTACAGCCTTGGAAGTGGGGGGTAGTCTTATACAGCGAATATAGGCCTAAACCTATGTTTTAACTGTAAAATTAGGGGGTCATCTTATACGCCAGAAAATACGGTATGTCTTTTTACATAAACATAATATAGTCCACCAAGAGCTCTGTCATTCAAAAAGCAGGTACTATCTCATAAAGAAGGTGCCCACCAGTGTCACCACTTATGGGACTAATCAGGTGAATCAGAATGTATGCTGACCAGAATTCAAATTTATTCTTGCTAAGGAATTAAATGTCCTTCCTGAGAAGGAAGTAAACTGGGAAGAAAATGTGAATGGTAGAGGTGAACTATGAGGGGTTTTACTTTCTATATCTTTGTACTGTTTGTTTTTTATTACAAAATAAATAAGGCTCATTATCATGTTTGTAAAAAAAATACCACCAAATATGTGAAACATTATTTTCTTTAGCTGCCATATACAAATTCTGTTTAGATTTTCCCCTTATCTTATTTTTTTTAACTTTTATTTTTTATTGTGTTTGACAGAGAGAGAAACAGAGACAGAGAGAACTGAACTGGGGGAATTCCCCAGTTCAGCACATGGGTCCACACGAGCTGGGGCCGAGATTCGGTCCTGGGTCCCCGGCGCTGCAAAGTGAGCGCTCAACCCACTGAGCCATCCCGGCTTCCCCCCACTTATCTTTAAAATTAAAAATATTGGGGAAGCCGGGATGGCTCAGTGGGTTAAGCACTCGCTTTGCAGCCCCAGAGCCCGAGGATCGAATCCTGGCCCCGGCCCATGCAGACCCATATGCTGAACTGGGGTGTGCCCCCAGCTCAATTCTTGCTGGGGCCCATATGAGAGGCTCCTGGCCCAGTTCCTGCCCTGCACAGCCCCGTGCCCACCTGTAAAGTGAAACTATATGGAAAACTAATGCTGTCAACTATGGAGACTGCTCTGGGCCTTCTCCCTTCTCTCTGTCTCTGTTTATCTGTCTCTCTGTCCAAAAACTAAAAATAAATCTTAAAAAAATATATTAGTACATTTTTACTGAGATATACTGTATTTTTCCATGTATAAGGTACTTTTGTCTGGTTAGACCAAAAATTGGGGGTCTCCTTTATGCGAGAGTAACCTGTGTATTGAATTCTTAATGTTGGGTTAGAATAGGAGGGGTCATCTTATATATGGGGGCATCTTATACATGGAGAAATACAGTAATCATCCTTATAGAAGACACAATTAGTGATTTTAAATATATTCAGAGTTGTGCAATCATCACTACTAATTCCAGAATCTTTTCATCATACCAAAAATAAACCCCTCACTTATTAGAACTTCCTCACTTCCCTGCCAACTCCCACAGCTCTAGGCAGCCCCTGATTTCTTTGTCTCTGGATTTAACTATTTCAGACATTTCACATTAATGGAATCACACTATCAGGTCCTTTTGACTGGTTTTTAACATTTAGGATAATGTTTTCAACGTTCATCCATGTTGTAGCATCTATCAGTACTTTATTCTTTTTTATTGCCAAATAACATTTTACTGTATGGGTATATATTTTGTTTATCCATTCTTCAAATAATGGGCATTTGGGTCGTTTCCACTTTCGGCTGTTGCTAAGAATATTCATAGACACATTTTTGTGTGGATATGTTTTAATTTTCTTGAGTATACTCATATACCTATTGAATAGAATTGCTGGTCATATGGTAACTCAATGTTTAACTTCTGGAAAAAATAGACTGTTTTCTATTGTGGCTGAACCATTTCCCATTCACACTATCAGTATATGAGAGTTCCAATTCCTCTACATCCTTGTAAATACTTGTTACTGTAACTTCTTTCCTTTTTTTCTTGCTATGTGACATTCAGCAAGAAATATTCCATCTATCAGCTCATGCACGAAATTGAGAGGCTGGATCACAACAGTGAATTCACAACTTAGCCCAAACCTGCCTGTTCAGATTTCATTTTATGCCAAATAAGTATTTGGGTAAAGATTAGGGAATGAATGAATGATTTGGCTGGTATGTTGTGAGACTTAGAACAACCAAGATAAAGGGGGGCTCTTCTCAACTACTCCCCTTTAAAGAAGTATAGTCAACACTTAGGTTTGTGGATTCCATACATGTGAGTTTGCCTACTTGCTAAAATTTATTTATAACCCCCCAAATTAATATTCATGGTGCTTTCAGTCATTCAGAGACATGCTCAGAGAGGGGAAAAAAATTGAGATTGAAAATTATTTTTTACTGGTGTAAGGTGGCATCTGGTGGTTTTCATTTGCATTAATTTCCCTGATAACTATAGGGAGATTCAAGTGCTTACTGCCCAACTGTATATAGAAAATATTGAATATTGTGTATTGCAGAGACATGTCTATTCAACTCCTTTGCCCACTTTTCATTTAGGTTGTTTTTTTATTGTAAAGTTGTAGAAACTCTTTATATATTTTCTTTAAATATTAAAAAAAAATTTTTGTTTTGAGAAGGTGAGAGAGAAGAGACAGAGAGAAGGGCGAAGGGTCCAGAGCAGTCTCCATAGTTGTACATCATTAGCTGTGATATAGTTAAACTCCACACAGGTGGATGTGGGACTATGCAGGGCAGAACTAAACTGGGGACTTCCCACATGGAAGGCGAGAACCTTTGCCACCATCCTGGCAGTTACCAGTTGTGCCACAGTTCAGGATGTGGGTTTGCGCAGGCCAGGGCAGGGATTCTATTTCCGGACCTTGTGGCTACAAGGCAAGCACACAACCCATTGAGCTATCCCGGCATCTCCCTTTATATAATTTAGACATAAATCCCTGGTCCGATATATGATTTGTAAATGTTTTCTCTCATTTGGTTGGTTGTTGGTTCACGTTTTTTTTTTAAAGATTTTGAGAGAAGGTGAGAGAGAGTAAAAGGGGGGAGGGCCCAGAGCAGTCTCCATAGTTGTACATCATTAGTTGTGACATGGTTTCATCCCACACAGGTAGATGTGGGGCTGTGCCAGGTGGAAACTGAACTGGGGGCCTTCTACATGGGAGGTGAGACCCTTCACTGCTATCCCAGAGGCTACCAGTTGTGCCACAGTTCAGTACATGTGTTTACATGGGCCGGGACCAAGTTTTGATACACAGACCTCGCTGCTGCAAGGCAAGCACTCAACCTACTGAGCTATTCTGACATCCCCTGGGGTTCACTTTCTTTCTTATGTTTTTCTTTTTAAGATTTATTTTATTGTTCAACAGAGACAGAGAGAAGGGGGAGGGCCCAGAGAAGTCTCCACAGCTCTACATCATTAGTTTTGACATAGTTTCATTCTACACAGGTGGATGTGGGGCTGCACAGGGCAGGAAACAAACCAGGGACCGCCCAGTGGAAAGCAAGCTCCTGTACACCAGGGGCCTTCTATTTGGGAAGCATGCCCTGGGTGGGAACCGAACTGGGGGCCTCCCACATGGGAAGCATGCCCCAGTTCAACATGTGGGTCTCCACAGGATGGGGCTGGGATTTGATCCCCAGACCTCATGGATGCAAGGCAAGCGCTCCACCTGTTGAGCTATCCTGGCAACCCTTTCTCCCCCTTTTTTTAAAGATTATTTGAAAGAAAGTGAGAGAGAGAGAGAGAGAGAGAGAGAGAGAGAGAGAGAGAGAGAGAGAGAGAGAAGGGAAGGGGGGAGGGCCTAGAGCAGTCTCCACAGTTGCATATTAGTTGTGACATGGTTTCACGCCACAGAATAGATGTATGGCCATGGGGGATGGGGGAGCATGGGAAGAACCCAACTGGGAGCAACCCAACTAGGAGCCTCCCACATGGGAGGTGAGAACCATCACTGCTGAGCCATCCTAGTGGTTACCAGTTGTACTGTTGTGGGGCTGGGAATTGAATCCTAGACCTCATGATAGTGAAGTAAGTGCTCAACCACTGAGTTCTCCCAGCATTCCCCTCTAGTTCACTTTCTTGATGAACTTTGAAACACAAAAGTTTTTAATTTTGAAGAAGCCCTCCCTATTTATCTGCTTTTTTCTTTTCTTGTTCATGCTTTTGGTGTTGTATCTAGAAAATCAATGGTTAATCCAAGTTCACAATAATTTACTCCTACCGGTATGTTTTAAGTTTTACAGTTTGAGTCTCATACCCAGGTCTAAAATCCATATTGAGATTTCTCTAAATTGTGGTAAAATATACATAATGTACAAAACCTACCATCCTAACCATTTTTAAGCATACAATTAAGTACATTCAAAATGTTGTGTAAACACCACTATTATATAAAGGGTGTCCCAAAATTCACACAAGAAGTAATTTTGATAGAAAACACAGGTTTATAATTAAAAATTGTAAATTTTCATTGCTCAACAATGAAAATGCATTGTTCTTTCATGTATCGCTCCATTTTTAATAACCCTGAACTGTCAGCTGTCACGCTTTTTTTTTCGTTGGCAACACTTGACGCAAAATTCAAATCTTGCGTGAATTTTGGGACACCCTTTTATTTTCAGAACTTTATCATCCCAAATAGAAACACTACACCCATTAAATAATAACTCCTTGCTCCCCTTTCTCCCTAGCCTACCTTGGTAACCTGTATCCTACTTTCAATTTCTATGAATCTGCCTATTCTTGGTACCGCATATAAGTGAAATCATTCAGTATTTGTATTTTTCCATCTGGCTTATTTCATTTTGTATAGTGTTTTCAAGGTTCATTTATGTTGTACATGATCAGAATTCATTCTTGAATATGAATAATATTCCATTATATGAATACACCACATTGTTTATCCATTTATCTGTTGATAGTTGAGTTGTTTCCACTCATTGGCTATTGTAAATAATGTTGCTATGAACACTGGTATACAAGTATTTAAGTGCCTGCATTTACTTCTTTTAAGTATATACAAAGAAGAATTGCTAGATCATAATGGTCTTTTGGGGAACCACCAATTCCCCATTTTACATAGCACTGTGCCACTTTATATTTTAATATTTATGTATTTATTTTTACCCATCCCCATTCCCCCTACTCCAGCAACCATCTTGTTCTCTATATCTATGGATATATTTGTTTTATTTTTGTTTTCTTAGATTTCACATATAAATGAAATCATATTATTTGTCTTTCTCTGACTTATTTCACCTAGCATAAAACCTTCTAGGTTCACCCATGTTGTTCAAGTAGTAAGATTTCATTCTTTCTTATTGCTGCTTAATATTTCTGTGTGTGTGTGCACGTGTAGCATATCTTCTTTATCCATTCATCAATTGAACACCTGGGTTGTTTTCCTTATCTTGGCTATAGTGAATAATCCTGCTATGAACACAGAGGTGTATATATCTTTTTTAATTACTGTTTTTGGGGAAAGTCAGGATGGCTCAGCAAGTTAAGCACTAGCTTTGAAGCAACAGGGACTGAGGATTGAATCCTGGCCCCAGCCCATGCAAACCCATATACTGAACTGGGGTGTGCTTCTCATGCAGGAGGCCCCCAGTTCAGTTGTTGCCCCCCAGTTCAGTTGTTGCCCCATTTCAGCCCCTGGTTTGAGGGGGCAGGCCTCCTGCGTGGGAGGCCCCTAGCCCAGTCCCTGCCCTGTGTGGCCCCCGCCCACCTGTGTGGAACAAAACCATGTTGAAAACTAATGACATGAATGATGGAGACTGCTCTGAGCCCACCCCCTTCTCTGTCTCTGTCTCTCTCTGTCTCTGTCAAAAACAATAAAATAAATCTTAAAAAAAAATCAGTGTTTGTTTTTTTTTCCCTTTGGATAAATTCTCAGAAATGGAATTCCTGAGTCATATGGCAGCTCTATTTTTCATTTTTTAAGGATTCTCTATACTCTTTTCCTTAGTGGCTGTACCAGCATGAGACTATTTTATACTCCCATCAGCAATGCACAACAGTTTCAATGTTTCTATATCCTTGCCAACATTTGTTATTTTCCATTTTTTGGATAATAGCCACAGTAACTAATATACAGTGGTACCTCACTATGGTTTGATTTGCCTTTCCCTAATGACTAAGGCCACTAAGTATTTTTTCATTATTTCATTATTGATCATTTGTATATCTTCTTTGGAGACACGTATATTCAAGTCCTTTGCCCATTTTTGACTTGTGGGTTTTGTTGTTGTTGTTGTTGTTTTGGTCTTTTGAATTAAAGAGTTCTTTATATGTTCCAGATAGTTTCCTTCATCAGATATATGACCTGCATATATTTTCTCCCATTCTGTGAGTTGTTTTTTCACTCTCTTGATAGTGTTCTTTGATGTCCAAAAGTTTTCAATATTGATGAAGTCCAATTTCTTTATATTTTTCTTTTGTTGCCTCTACTTTTGGTGTTAAATCCTGTAAATCATTGTAAAATCCAATGTCATGATGATTTTCCCTCAGGTTTTCTTCTAAGAGTTTTATAGTTTTTAGCTGTTAAGTTTAGGTCTCATTCCCTGAGTTCCAATTTCATTATTTTGCATGTTCAGTTATCCCAGAACCATTTGTTGAAAAGACTGTCTTTTCCCCACTGAATGGTTTTGGCATCATAGTAAAAAATCAATTGACTATATACATGAGGGTTTATTTCTAGGCTCTCTATTCTATACCATTGGTCTATATGTCTATCCTCAAATACTTTTTGAATAAATGAATGAAAAGGAAAAAAGAGTTAATCTGAGTTTTAACATCAACTTGTTGTTGTTGCCTTGTCCAGAATTCACTTTACCTCTCTTATCTCTCTTTTTACTCTTCTATAAAATGAGTGATTGGACTGAAAGACTCTTATAATTCCAACAATCTTATGATTTTATATTTAAGATTTTCCTCAATATAGTAGAATTATACCATATACCCCTAATCTGTCAAATAGTCATGAAATATTTCTAGAACTGAAAATTCCTAAGACAGTTCAATAATTTTAAGTGTATCATATATACCTTCAATATCTGAAACTATTAGCATCTGAGGTTGAGAGAGACCTTCTTGAAGACTGTAGAAGTGGATTGTACTATCAAATGTTATGAAGCCAATTTTTGTCCTAGTATTGCCAGGAAGCCTAAAAACAAATTTAGAAGAGTCTCTTGTCAAGTTTTCCCATTCACACACACATATATAAAATATCTACTAAGACTTACATACAAATATCTATTTTCATATTATGGAAATTGTCCCAACATAAATATTTAACCCACCCAATGTTTAATCACCATAAAAACATACCCTACTCTAAGTGAAAACACCACACATAAGTCAAACAATCAACAAAAGTCAGCAATAATACAGCAATTTAAAATTCATTATACCTATATAAAGTTATATAAATCATTAAAAAAATGGTATATAAAAATTACTGGAAAGCATAACAAAACTTTGTAGAAAATTTTAATTTAGAAAATTAAAAATTACTACATATCAACTCTAAAATGTAATATAAATTTAGGCACTGCATATCTTAAAAATTTTTTTATCCATGCTTGTGTGAATCAGCGGACTCTTTCATCAACAGATAATTCCCATATACAACTTGCAACATTAAAAATGCAAATGCTGGCAAGAATGATAATGCCCCTTTCATCAAGGTAAGAGTTAGTCCATTTCTGATGCGATTTGGCCCTCCATGTTCTTCCACACCACATAGGAGCACTATACTTGTATCCAAGCACCATTTAAAGTACAGATTTTTTTAAAGTACAGATATTTTAAGAGACTTAAGAGATATAAACAACCAAATGCAATGTGTGAACACTGAGTTTTTAGTCCAATAAACCTAGAGTAAATAGACATTTTTGAGAAAACCAAGAAAAAAAAATTGAACTATTACATCATATTATGAAATTATTGCTAATTTTGGTGTAACACTTGTATTTTAGTTAGGGCTAAAAATAATTCTAAGTTTTTATAGGTAAGATGGTATGCTGATTAAGATTTGCATTAAAATACTCAAGGAGAAAACAGTTTGGGTGTCTGTGTATGTGTGATTAAGTGAAGTAAGAACAGTTAAATGATAAAAATGTTGGAGTTGAGGGATGGATATCTGGAAACTCATTACAATCTATTTTATGTTTAAAATCTGTCCATAATAAAATGTTAAAATAAAGTTTCTCAGAGAAAGCAACGCCTAAAGTTCAAAAATGATTGAAATAAGCTCTTAGGATATAATTACTTAGCCTTTTAAAAAATGTATTTTGAACTATTTATCCATTTTGTAAACACTGTTAGTTTCAAATTTAAGTTGAATTAAGATACTTACAAATCCAGATTGTCTAACAAACTCTGGCAAACCGAATCCAAGTATCCAGTTTCAACTGCATTGTGAGACACATCAAATACAAAGAGGTACACTGGAGGTTGAGGCGGTCGTAACTGAAGAAAAAAGGATCTCACTAAATACATTAAACAGGATTAAATTTAAATTTATCATTTGTTGCACCCACATATAATAAAAAAAAAAACCACAAAAACAAGCCAACAAAACCCTGGCATTATTTACAGATTAAGTGGCGAGTACAATAAACAATAATGGGTAAAAAAATAACAAATTTAAAAAACAGGCAAAATGATATTATATTGCTTTTAGATGCATACTTAGAAAAAGAATGTGATTGCTATAAGTCAAAGAGTGTTTTCTCTAGAGCAGGAAGGTGTAAAATGTGATGAGAAGGGCTTCTGGGAGTATTGGCAATGGTCAATTTCTTTTTCTTTTTCAGATTTATTTTATTGATTTCTGACAGAGAGAAAGAGAGACAGAGAGAGACAGAGAGAAGGGGGAAGACCCAGAGCAGTCTCCATAGTTGACATTAGTTTTTCCATATAGTTTCACTCCACAGGTGGCCACAGGGCTGCGCAGGGCAGGAACTGGGCCGGGAGCCTCCCACATAGGTCCCAGCAAGAACTGAACTGCGGACACACCCCAGTTCAGCACGTGGGTCCACATGGGCTGGGGCTGGGATTCGACCCTCAGGGCTTCAAAGTGAGCGCTTAACCCGCTGAGCCATCCCAGCTTTCCCTCTTTTTTATTTAAAGATTTATTCTATTGGATTTTTTTTTTTTTTTTAAGATTTGTTTTATTGTTTTTTGACAGAGACAGAGAGAGATGGAGAGAAGGGGGAGGGTCCAGACCAGTCTCCATAGTTGTACGTCATCAGTTTTCAACATGGTTTCAGTCCACACAGGTGGGCAGGGCCACGCAGGGTGGTTACTGGGCTGGGGGCCTCCCTCATGGGAGGCACGCCCCCTCAAGCCAGGTGCCAAACAGGGGACAAGAACCAAGCTGGGGGCCTCCTGCATGGGAAGCACGTCCCAGTTCAGCATATGCGGCCTGGATTTGATCCTAGGTCCCTAGGGCTGCAAAGTGAGCACTTAATCCACTGAGCCATCCCGGCTTCCCCTATTTTATTGTTTTTGACAGAGAGACAGAGAGAGAGAGAGACAGACAGACAGACAGAGAGACAGAGGGATAGAGAGAGAAGCAGGAGGAGGGCAGTCTCCATAGTTGCACGTCATCAGTTTTTCGACACAGTTTCATTTCACACAGGTGGCCATGGAGCCATGCAGGGCAGGAACCAGGCCAGGTGCCGCCTCTGCAAGCCAAGGGCCAAACAGGGGGCCTCCTACATGTAAGCTCGCCCTGGCAGGAATCAAACTGGACCCCTCCACCACCATGCGAAGCACACCACAGTTTGGCATATGGGTCTGCACAGGCTGGGCCTGGGACTCGATCCTCGAACCTCAGGGCTGCAAAGCGAGTGCTCAACCCACTGAGCCATCCTGGCATCTGCAATGTTCAATTTCTTGACCTGGGTGGTGCTAACACAGGCATTTATAATTATTTGGTAACCTACATGTTTATGTTTTATAGAGTTCTCCATATGTGCATTATATGTCACAGTTTAGGCAAATTATAGTTCTGAAAGTGACAAATTAGCCTAAGAATGTTAACCAACATATTTCAGGCAGGTTTCATAAAAATATAAGATTGTATTTTTAAACTTCCAAATTCAATGACCTATTTTCAATTCAACAAAAAGCATTCAGAATTAGGCATTGTAGTGTATTAACTTTTATATATTTTTGCATATATAATTTGTTGATATAGAATCTGCTGAACAATAGAGAAGTCAGGAAGTAGCAAAACCTCTTGCTATAAGCAAGTTCCAAATTTAAAGGAAGCCATTTTTGCAAAACCTGGGAGATAAAAGAAATGAAACTCAGGAAGTCCAATTCAAAAGAACAATGCTTTTGCTTTTTTCTTTAATTCAACAAAGGGACAGATACATACACCACAGAAAGCTATTACTGACAGCTTCAGTGTCACAAAATGTTTTCTACACTGAAACTTCTCTGTGGTGAAAGAGTCAGAACCCTCATAATTTCTGTATTAAAATGGCCCCAATTGCTCAGGTAGAAAAAGACTATCTCACAAAAATATACTAAAATAAAATATTAAAAGTTGGTGTTAAGTCCTATCTTCATAGCCCCTTTCCTTCCAGGGAACTATAGCATGGTAAAAGAGTAATCAAATCATAAGGCCCAGATTTAATGAAAGCTCAGTCACTTAACCTAGTAAGCCTGTTTTCATATCTGTAAAATAGGATTAACAGGGAAAGCCGGGATGGCTCAGTGGGTTAAGCGCTCACTTTGAAGCCCTGGGGACCAAGGATCAAATCCCGGTCCCGACCCATGCAGACCAACATGCTGAACTGGGGTGTGTCCCCAGTTCTGTTCTTGCCAGGGCCTATGTGGGAGGCTCCCGGCCCAGTTCATGCCCTGCGCAGCCCTATGCCCACCTGTGGAGTGAAACTATATGGAAAACTAATGTCAACTATGGAGACTGCTCTGGACTCTCCCCCTTCTCTCTGTCTCTCTCTGTCTCTGTTTCTCTCTGTCAAAAATCAATAAAATAATTCTTTAATTAAAAAAAAAAAAAGGATTAACAGCATTTCCTTAGCTTACTTCAGAGCTGTGATGATGACCAAAAATATAAGTGCTTTGTGAGATACAAAGTGCTAATTAAACATTAGGCATTATTATTATTTTTAAAATGCAAGACCTCAGATACTCATACAAGTGTATTAAAGTACTTGGCAAGAGGATATTCATCACAACTTTATTTGTAATAAAAAATTTGAAAGCAACTTAAAAGTAAATATGATACCAATGTGATACTTCAAATTTCTGGATGAACACACAAAAAAATGTAAGTGGAACTTCACTCTTTCACTTTATCCTTAGATACTAATTAATTACTAATTTTCACTTTATCCTTATATACTAATTAATTCCACTTTATACTTATATACTAATTAACTACTAGTTAATGAACAAGTATAACTTTTATAAACTTAAAAACATAAAATCTTGTTAAAGGATGTTATAGTTTTATTTAAAACCCATTATTGGGGAAGCTGGGATGGCTCAGCGGGTTAAGAGCTTGCTTTGCAGCCCCGGAGACCAACGATCAAATCCTGGCCCGGGCCCATGCGGACCCATATGCTTAACTGGGGTGTGTCCCCAGTTCAGTTCTTGCCAGGACCTATGTGGGAGGCTCCTGGCCCAGTTCCTGCCCTGCACAGCCCCGAGTCCACCGGTAGAGAAAAACCATATGGAAAACTAATGCTATCAACCATGGAAACTGCTCTGGGCCCTCCCCCTTTTCTATGTCTGTCTCTCTCCATCAAAACACAATAAAAATAAATCTTTAAAACCCATTATTATTAAATAAAGTTATTTTAAAAATGAAAACTTACCATGTATTCTGAAGGAGCCATAAACTCAATTGTAGCATTTTGAACTTCAGGTCTTCTGTGAGGTTCTCCATAGGCTCTGGTCAAAGGGTTGTACATGAATTCTTCAGGAACTATGTAAGTTAACAACATACAATGATAAAGCTGAAAGGACTATGTGTAATAAACTTGCATTTGGCTATTTTCTTAATTTAATAATTTATAAATACTTCAATATTGACTAAATGTTAAAGGATAAATATATACGGTACTTTGTTTTTGAATTCCAAATTCTGAATAGCACTAAGTATGTCTTGCTTTTATGATTATAGTCACTATGACTTTCCTTTTCCTGTCTTTTAATATCCTCTTTACCTTAACTCTTGCTAAAGCTGCTTTCCTAAACTTGAAAAAATGATAAAAACTCATTAAATGCCAATTATTTTCTTAGGTGCAAGACTAAACTTTGTCTTAAATTTCACAATGGTATAAGGATATTGACATTCGACATACAATACTGTATAGATTCTGGCTGCTGCTAGAAAGCTATGGTAAAAATATTCTGAAGGTTAAAGCCTAAGGGTCTGTTGAATTTCATTAATTAAGTAGAACTCTATGGAACATCAGTTTCCTACCACTTATAATACACTAGAGCTCAAATAGTATTTTGTAAATTATCACTGACATCTGTCTTCCCATTAACTGTTTAGAAAATTCAAATTCCTATTTATGCCAAAGGGTAAGCCACAGTTCGTGAAATAGTCTAGGCTGCAAATGAAAGTGACTTCAATCTTTATTACAATTTCTTTTCATATATTAAAGCACATATACATAAGATTTTAATGGTGTACTAAATACTATTCATATATTTTCTGAATTATTATAGAATAAAATGAATGCTCTTAGTCTATTCTCACTTTACTCTTAAAAAACATTAAAAAATGGTTTTTAAAAATCTCTTAAATTCCTTTATTTCCCAATGCTTTATGAAATTTCCTTCCATATTGGTATATCCTTTTTCTTCTATAACCCTACTATAATAGTATGTTGTTGGTTAGATGATAGTTCTCAAAAATAAATTGTGAAAGTTACTGAAGAGTTCTTCTCAATTACTGAGCATTATATTCAACTAACCTGGCACTGTCTACACATCCCTTCTTATAGCAGTAAATGAAGCTAATGGCAGCTATTCTGTGGACTTATTTTATTTTGCACTAGAGAAAAGGCATGGGGCAACTTCTAAATAAAGATATTTCTTAAATTACAGGCTTAAATAATACCATGAAATATGCTATTTATTATATACCCAATATAATAAATGCAAAAAAGTGGTATTAAAGTGATCGGGTTTTTTTTTTGCTAAAAAAGTAAATAATTATTTACATGTAAGTATAAGTGCACAGAAAAAAGTTAATAGACGCTATCTCTGAGTGGAAGGATTACAGATAAATAAGACAGGATTGTTGACTGTTTTGGTTTTTCTTTTTTTCTTTATATTTGTATTATGATTTCCCTACAATGCAAATAGAAATTTTAATTTTTCAATTAAAAAAACAAAAACATACCATCATTGACGCGGTAACATAAGTTACACTTCCATCTCCTTTGATCAAGAAAACTGACAAAAGGGTTGATGTATGTTCTGCATGAACGGCATCTCACAATTGTACTGGAGGTAACCACAGGTAATTGCTGAAACAACAGAATTTTTTAAAGGCAGTGATCACCATGACTAAACATCAACCATTAACAATACCTTTCAAACTGTAGGGATATTATAATTTGGGAGAAAAAAACCTATGGTAAAGAAACTGTGTCTGAAGTGCCACACAAAAAAATTATGTAGCTGAAATTTGTTGATTTGAAACCCTATTGTTTTTTCCGGGACTGCTCTCTTAAATTTTACCTTTTAAAAAGTATTTATTTTCTCAATAAACATTTACAGTGCAAAACCAACATAGTAAATTTACAATGTTTTTTGAGATGGGTGGCAAAGGAAGGATCAACATTCTAAAACAAATGATCAATAAAATAATCTGGGAGTTTCTTCATGTTAATTAAGAGGCTTACTAAGTTCTCATGAAAAAATTGTCAAAAATGCTAGTCAGTGTGCATCGAAATAATCTATATTAAAGTAAAAATCATGGGTCAGTTTTTGCTGATTAGTTTTGGACAAGTAAAGGTTTAACAGGTACACTTGTTAACACTGGATTAGATTACAAATAAAATATTTAAATAGGCCCTCTCAAATTTTATACCATTTAAATATTTAAGTCCTATTAGAAAGACAGGGTAAGGTAAGGTTAAATTATATTTAAATATTCAATTAAACTTTGTAATTATATTCCTATTTAAAGTTTATCCTACATATTAAGAATTGTAAAGTCTTAATATAAATAATCAATAAAGGCAATAAAATCCGATCACCAAAAGGAGGTTCTTATGATCCTCTCAAGAGTGTGTGGTTGGAGAAGCTGGGATGGCTCAGTAGGTTAAATGCTTGCTTTGCAGCCCTGGAGACCAAGGATCGAGTCGATTGAGTCCCGGCTCCGGCCCAGGTGGACCCATATGTTGAACTGGAGTGTGCCCCCAGTTCATTTCTTGCCAGGGCCTATGTGGGAGACTCCCAGCCCAATTCCTGTCCTGTGCAGCCCCACACCCACCTGTGGAGTGAAACTACATGGAAAACTAATGCTGTCAACTATGGAGACTGCTCTGGGCCCTCCCGCTTCTCTGTCTCTCTCTGTCAAAAAACAATAAAAATAAATATTTTAAAAAAAAGAGTGTGTGGCCAAACATCAAGGTCCCAGAGCCTTAGCACAAGGTCCCAGCGCTTTAGCACAAAAGTGGAAGGTTTGTTTTTTTTAACAGCTTCGTAAAGCAACAAATTTTACTCTAAGAATGGCAGAACTGTGAGATTGAATAACGTATTTTAGAGGATAATTTATAACTTTTAAAAATAGGGGGTGCTGGGGGGAGCTAGGATAGCTCGGCAGGTTAAGCGCTCGCTTTGCAGCTCCAGAGCCCGAGGATCAAATCCTGGCCCCAACCCAGGTGGACTCATATTCTGAACTGGGGTGTGCCCCCAGCTCAGTTCTTGCCGGGGCCTATGCAGGAGGCTCCTGGTCCAGTTACTGCCCTGTGCAGCCCCATGCCCACCTGTGGAATGAAACTATATGAAAAACTAATGTCAACTATGGAGACTGCTCTGGGCCCTCCCCCTTCTCTCTGTCTCTGTCTCTCTCTCTGTCAAGAAAAAATAAAAATATATCTTTAAAAATAGGGGATGTAGGGGAAGCCGGGATGGCTCAGTGGGTTGGGCGCTCACTTTGCAGCCCCGGGGACCGAGGATCGAATCCCGGCCCGGGCCCGTGCTGACCCATATGCTGAACTGGGGAGTGCCCCCAGTTCAGTTCTCACCGGGGCAAGACCCAGGCCCGGTTCCTGCCCTGTGCAGCCCCGCCCACCTGTGGAGTGAAACTATGTGGAAAAACCGTTGATGTGCAACTATGGAGACTGTTCTGGGCCCTCCCCCTTCTCTCTGTCTCTGACTGTATCTCTCTCTCTCTCTCTCTTTCTCTCTCTCTCTCTCTGTCAAAAACAATAAATAAATCTTTAAAAAAAAAAAAAAAATAGGGGATGCAGGGATGGCTCAGAGGGTTGAGCATTCATCTTGCAGCCCCAGGATCCGAGGAGCAAATTCCAGCCCTGGTTCTCATCAGGGTGAGCTTCCAACATGGAAGGCCCCCAGTACAGCTTCTGCCCAGGCATGCTTCCCATGTAGGAGGCCCCCAGCTCAAGGGACGGGAGGACCCAACCCGGTTGCTGCCTGCATGGCCCTGAATCAACCTGTGGAACAAAACCATATGGAAAACTAATGTACAACTATGGAGACTGTTCTGGGCTCTCCCCTTCTCCCTGTCTCTCTCTGTTGAAAACAATAAAAATAAATCTTAAAAATAATAGTTTATTTTCTTTCAGTATCTCTATCCTATTCAACGTTTATTAAGTTTTTCAACAACATGCTTATTTTACCTCGTTTTAAATGTGTTTGGTAATAAAATTTGTGGTTGAATTACAAACAATTTGTCAATGGTCAAATTGAGCTATCTTTAAGCTCAAATTCTATATGTGATTCTTGCACTATTGTAGAAAATTCCTCATCATCAAGATAATTTTCCACAAAAGACATTTACTTTTGGGGATGCTGGGATGGCTCAGTGGGTTGAGCACTTGTCTTGCAGTCCTGGGGTCCGAGGATCGAATCCCATCCCCAATCCGTGTGGACCCAGATGCTAAGCTGAGGTGTACCCCTAGTTTAGTTCTCACCAGTTCGGTTCCTGCCCAGGGCATGCTTCCCATATAGGAGGTCCCCAGCTCGCTGGGGTGTGCCTCCCATGCAGAAGGCCCCCAGCCCAGTTCCTGCCCGGCAGAGCTCTGCACCCACCTGTGGAATGAAATTATATCAAAAACTATGTACAACTATGGAGACTGCTCTGGGCTCTGCCCCTTTTCTCTGTCTCTCTGTCGAAACAGTAAAAATAAATCTTTAAAAGACATTTACTTTCACTAGTGAAACGTACCATTAGGTCTTTGAAAGGATGAAGAAGCAGTCCCAAAGGAAGTTTGGCTTTATTCAGTAAGGCCTGAGTCTGAGGAATGCTAGTCAATGTGCATCGAAATAATCTATATTAAAGTAAAAATCATGTGTCAGTTGTTGCTATGATTATTTTGGGGCCAAAAAAAATTAAAAGGTACACACGTTAATACTGGATCAGATTAAAAATAAAATATTTCAATAGGTCCCCTAAAATTTTATCCCATTTAAATATTAAGGCCCTATTAGAGAGGGCAGACATTTACAACCCTCTATTATATAATTAAAGTCTCTTCTCTGCTTGTGCTTATAAGATAGTCTAGACCAGGGGTGTCAAACTGGCGGCCCACGATGCTCTGAAATAAAATGAAAATAGAAAAAATTGTTATGAAGAAAATAGCACTTAGGGGAGATGGAGGCAATACCGTGCACACAATTCCCTCGTGAACCTTTTAACTACTGAAGACGAGTATACACTTGGCCCAGTGCCTTTCCTAGGGGCCTGTGGGCATGTATAAACGTGCTGACTCAGTTCCGGTGACGTTTGTAAATGTGACGTGGCCCACGTGAATCTTGCCTGTTGCACCAAATGGCCCGTGTTTTAATTGAGTTTGACACCCCTGGTCTAGAACAATGTGCCTTGTGTTTGATTTTGCTATTAACTATTGGTTATGAAACCAGACTCTTATGAAGATAAATGCACCATATAGGTAACTCAAACTTCTGTTAGAAAAGATAACCTCAAAGGTTGCAAGCTTGTCCAACTCCTGGCCCGTGTTTTAATTGAGTTTGACACCCCTGGTCTAGACTAACAAATGATCTATTTGTCTTTATATAAATCTACATTACACTGTAACACTAAGGTGATGACCCAAATTTGCAAATGCAAAGTTACTTTATTACCAAAATGTTCAGCTCTGCTGAAGGTTCTAAAAGGCTATTTAAATATAACAAAATTCAGTTTATCAGAAAGTCTTCACCACATACATTTAAACTTACGGTCAATTTTAAGGAAGAAAGGAATATTATAGTTACGTTTGTCATGAAAAATAATTTTAAATGAGACCAAATAAAAGACCCTACAGAATCAAATCCCTATACTATGGACTGAAGAAATAATATAGCTACCATAACCATAATGAATATGACAGTCCCGCTAGAGCTGATAAAGGCAGCAACCAATTTAGGGTTACAACCTGATTTCTTGACTTAGAAATTTCAATTAAGTAAGCAACAAACAGTTCTGTTTTCTGCATGCAGAACTACTTTCATAAATTAATATATTTATACAAGTTGTTCATAACACATGAAGCTCCAAAAAATTTGGGAAACTTTTTGAACAAATAAAATGTCACATTTAGTAAGAAACACTGTTTGAAGCCTTACTCTGGGTTACAGTTGAGTTTCTGGATATCTTCGTGCAAATTTGGAACAGGAGGCTGCAAAGGTGTTGGTGGAAGCATGTTTCTTTCTTGAAGAAGATTGATAACTCTTAGTCCCTCTGGATGTAGAGTTAATCCACTCATACTTGCTGTTAAATGATTAGCACCTAATGTAGTCTAAAGATACATAATTTCAAATTAAGTAGATTTTATAAAGTCTTTGGTTGAAAACAGAATCGGGACTTAGTAATTTAATTTCTCTATAAATAACAAAACTGTAACCTAGACTTCCTGGTCAATTTTTCTGGCTCTGGAGATATGTAACAGAACAAATGGCTTATGAAATATCCATTATTATTCTAATTGGTAAAAATGTTCATTATACATTCCTAAAATTGTTCATGTATATACAGTTTAAACCAAAAGGGAGAAAGTAAGTTTAAAAAAATAAGTTTACCTGAGTAAAAGCCTGTGGCCCACTTGGGTAATTCAAGGAAGAGGGTTGCATTCCAGTTGTACTAGAGGATGTTGTGTTCTGATAACCAGGTGGTAAGGAGGGATATGAAGATCCAACACTTCGGCTCACTGTGGGATTCTTATTAGTAAGCTGTGGTGTTGCTAGAAACAAGGTAACTTATAAGTTCTATTTTATACTTCAGAATACTTTAAATCAACACACAGATCCACTAAATTATAGGAATTACAACTATAAAATCCTTTGGGTAATGTAATACTTTCACTTACCAATTTTGTAAAATAAGACAAATAAACACTAGTAACAAAGTAATAGCAATTAGCAATAATTAAAATCTAGTTAATAATGTAGGGGATGCCATAATGGCTCAGCAGGTTGAGCGCTCCCTTTGTAGCCCCGAGGTCCAAGGATCAAGTTCCAGTCCCAGTCCCAGTCCCAGCCTGTGTAGATCCATATGCTGAACTGTGGTATGCTTCCTAAGTGGAGGGGGTCCCATTTTGGTTCCTGCCAGGGCAAACTTCCATGTAGGAGGCCCCTGGTTCAGCCCTCCGCTCACAGGGGCATGCCTCCCATGCAGGAGGCTCTGGGCCTGGTTCCCGCCCAGCGCAGTTCCATACCCACCTGTGTGGAATGAAACTATGTCAAAAAATTAACAACATACAACCATGGAGACTGCTCTGGGCTCTCCCCTTTCTCTCTCTGTCTCTATCTCTGTCAAAAACAATAAAAAATAAATCTTTAAAATCCAGTTAATGTAGACTACAGCTGCAAACATAAAAATAAGTTTATTTTCGAACATACTAAACTTTGTATTCAGACTAAAATTCTAATTCAAAACAACTTTAATGAAAACATACTAAATGTTCAATTTCTAAATAAATTTAAGTATATCTACTAAAAATACTGTATAGTCATAATGTCATAATAGTAAAGCCCATGATTCCAATTCTAAAGGGGGGAAAAAAAAAAACCCAAAAAATCTACATGCATGGAGATAAGAAAATGCTAAAAGGTATTACTGAAGGACATGATTATGAAGATTTCGTCTTTGTTTCCTATAATAAACACATATTAATAAAAATAAAACTTTCATAGCATCTTACCCAAGAAGCCACCACCTTCAATTTCATCATAACTATTGTGAACCATCATAGATCCATTATTGGTATTTGATGTAATACCTAAGAAGGAAGTTTATTAAAAATATTTAAATTAGGATTTATCACAATTTCTTCAACATTTGAACTAATATCTAAATTTAAGATAACTTCCTAATGACAAATTGTTTAAACACCACAGCCCAAGAAAAATGTCAAATGTTGAAATAAAAATTTCAAACAATGCAAGTTTTTAAATATACAAAATATATAAAGTATTAAATAATTTTACAAACTAAAAAGAACGGTCCTTTGTGGATTTTATAAAATTATGTACTATCTGAAAAAGTTCAGTAGTTTTGAGAGCAGCATTAAAAACTTCTAAGTAGTAGTACACACTGAAAAAAATCAGCAAAATCAATTCTATTAAAAGATAAAAAGAAAATTATGAGGGTAAAAAAACTTTTTTTTCAAATTTCAGAGTAAAATGGAATCCAGAATTAATTTGAAGATGATATAAATTAGAGCAACTGCGTTAGTACAAAGAATTACTACCAAAATAAAATTAAAATCTTGTCCCCACCCCCAATTTAAAGAGTTAAAGTTAAATGCCAGGGACATCTGCTTATGAAGAATAAAAATATATTTCTAGGTATGTTTGCTATTTATAAGCTCTAATTCAGGTACAAAAAAAACCTAAAATCAATGAATAGCAACAACCTCTAGTACCTAACTAAGTAGAAAGGTGCTAACTATAGTAGTCACTTTAACACCAAATAATTAAGAGCAGTGGTTTCAATAAAGTCAGGAATTTCTTTCCAATTCTTAAGACTACCATGATGTCAGCCATGAGTTGACAGAAAAACCTAGTAAAACTGTTTGTAGAAACAAACAAAAACATTGTGCATATTTTTAGTTGGTTAAAATTTTAAATATCGGGGAAGCCGGGATGGCTCAGTGGGTTGAGCGCTCACTTTGCAGCGCCGGGGACTGGGGATCGTGTCACGGCCCCGCCCGTGCGGACCCATGTGCTGAACTGGGGAGTTCCCCCAGTTCGGTTCTCCCTCTGTCTCTGTGTCTGTGTCTCTGTGTGTGTGTGTGTGTCTCTCTCTCTCTCTCTCTGTAAAAAAAGACAATAAAAAAAAAAAAAAGTACCGTATCTTCCTTTAAAAACCTGTATCTGACATAACAAAAAACAAACAAACAAACAAAAAATTTTTAAATATTTATTGTAGCTTGATTTTCAAAGTTACAATGTGGTAATCAGTGGGACATTACTTTATTATTTTGTTATTGTAAACACCATTCTTTTCAAACTATTCACAAGTTTGTTTTTCCCCTACTTTCAATTCTAAAAGGAAATAAAAAAACGATGTTTATTGTAGTCAGCAGGACACAAGCAAGTTTTTCCCCTCGTCTTCTGTTTTCCTATTTCTACATCTTGCTGCAAGTTACTTTACTGTTTAAATAAAATTTCTAACTTTGCTAAGTATTTTGTTTAAATCCATAAACATATTTTAAAGTTACATCTAAAGACAATGCTTTAAAATATTTTATTTTTATATAAAACTTCAAAATGCTTGTATATTAAACTTTTTATTTAGATCCATAAATATTTGCTATTTACAATAACAGTAGCAATCAAAATACTGCTTCCATGGAAAAGAGCCAATATATGAAAGGATAGTCCTAACACTATGTCCAGAAAAGCAGGAATTCTCCTTTCAACTCCCTCTCCCAAAAGGCACCTAACTTTATAGCCACACAACAGAGTTAACAGTAGTGGTTTCCAAATGCTAGTCCACAGCAAAGCATAGGGCAGTAGAATTCTGATGAACGTTTTAAACTCTATATTTCTGAAGTTCATTCCTAAACAAAATACTAGATTTTCTGGAAAAATATAATTTATATGCACAGAATTCAGATAATATTCATCTTTCCACCCTAAGTCAAAACTTAAGAACATGACTTGGTTTTTGCCATGCTTACCTTCTTGGTTGACTACTGAATTAAATGAGGACTGGGGCACAGCTCCGTGAGATGATTTCTGAGGAGTGAGGGCCCTCGCTGGAGGTGGTCCTCCAATGGGTGGAGGCCCAGGAAGAGCTCCTGGTTGAAAAGTGGGAGGCATAGGTGGATGCACCAAGGGAGGTGCAGAACCTATGGAAACATTGGTTTTTCACAACTCACTTAGGATCTTAAGACAAAGGCCAAAACAGCATTTTACCAAATCTGAGTAACTTCTAAATTTACATTTTAATTATATTCAGCAACAAATTACCAGAAATGTTAACTTCCTAGGTTTATGACTTTTTAATTTATATGCCTATTTTATATATTTCCAAGTCTCTCCTACCAAGCTTCTTACCTGTCAATTACTAAAGCATATCTAAGTATAAAATCAGCATCAGATTACTTATAGAACAGACACAATACCCTATTTATTCAATTTTCACTAACTGGTCATAGAGTTTCAACAGGCCCTGTCAAATATTCCAGTAGAAACCAACATAAATAAAATTTTATTAATGGCGAATTATCCATTCAATTAACATCAATTAGGTTTAGAGTTTTGCTTTCTAAAACTACAAAGTAGTGTAATTACTCTAAATTCTCCAAGTTTTATTTCATTTTGCTTCATTTTATTAGGGGTAAAACCTGTTAAAAGTGAGACTGATTCAATAAAAGTGATTCAATAGTTCAATTTTCCAGTCAAATTGAAAAATCATCATATTACTAAACCTTGTATCTCCCAACAAGACTAATCAGGGTGCTGTTGAAAAAAGTAAAGACAAAGATTACTGCCATGTAACTCTTATCAAAGGAGCACCCACACATATCTTTGGCAATACAGACAAGTCAAAGGAACAAAGGGCAAGGTGCATTACCAACTCAGCATGAACAAGAATGTATGACACATCTGGCCACAAAGATGTAAAAACTTAATGTTGTATAGAATTCAAGTGAGCTTGTAGAGATTTTTCACAGCTTTAAGAATATTTTTAAATCCAGAATATGTTACATTTCATAAGAGAGTATTTTTTCAAGGGGCATAATCCTTATTTATAACACTAATAACTAGAGTTTTAGAATCAAAGATCCCTAAAGCTAATAATATAAGGATGCTAAAAGATGGCTTATTAGGAAAAAGAGAGAGAATTTTAATAAATGAACTAGAAACTTAGTACTATAGCTTAGATATAGTTTTGAGATCAAACAATCAGGCATGTACTATCAAAGATGGGTTGAAAAAACAGGTAAAAAATGAGGAACTTTTTTTTTTTAGAGGTCTCATAAGAAAAAAGAAGGGTAGTCATATATTTAGTTTAGGTTCATTGTACTAGTTTACATATCTTTCTTTCTCCTTCTTTTATAATACATGGAAACTGTCTAAATTTTGGCATTTCCTCATGTCTCTTTCATACATCTGTGCTACAAGTCAAAGTGCTCTACCTAAAGGCTTCTGTTATAGCCAAAAATATTTCAGATTATTGATCAGGCACTTTTAAGCAAGAAGCTACACCTCCTCTTAAATAGTTTTTAAATAGTACCTGTTCCCAAATTATTTTCTTGTGGCTTTGGGTAAATATTCAAGCCTCAGATTTCTTACTTGTAACACATAAAAAGTTTGGTAAAGTGTTGGTAAAAAATATTCAGTAAATATTACCTATAATTATTAATAACAAAGTGAGTATTCATTAATTTCAAGTGATTGATGCTCATTGATGGTGTCAAATTAACAAAAATAAAAGTAACCAGAAGAATTTTGGTTGTAACAATTGCATGTCACAAGATTTCTACAAAGAAACTACCGGTACGGTAAGTTTCTAGAAGTAGCCTTAATCTTAACAAGGCCAACATGCATTCACCAGGGCCAATGGTTGGTCAAGAAGCTAAGAAAAGGGAAAGCCGGGACGGCTCAGCGGGTTGAGCGCTCGCTTTGAGGCCATGAGGACCGAGGATCGAATCCCGGCTCCGGCCCAGGCAGGACCCACGTGCTGAACTGGGGAGTTCCCACAGTTTGGTTCTCTAACTGTCTCTGTCTCTGTCTCTCTCTCTATCTGTCAAAAAGTAAAATAGAAATAA